>VXBC01009193.1:57565-82405 GCA_013399945.1 Ploceus nigricollis | reverse complement strand
CAAGAAATCAATTTGTATTTATTTTTGAGGACTTCTAGAAGAAAATCAGTGTTTAATATTAAACTGTTGAGATAGACTTCCAAGTTATTATTTTGTACTTTAAAACATCAAAATATCATTCTTTTCATTTTAGTGCTAGTCCAGAGGAATACAACACAGTTGTGCAGAAACCAAGACAAATACTTTGCCAGTTCATTGACAGAATTCTTACAGATGTAGATGTTGGTAAGCATTACCTTCCTATAATCTAAAGTTGTCTGCTTTATACTTTAAGTAATTCCTGCCAAAAATAAAAGTTAAGAGACTTTTAAGAAAGTTTTAGTTGAATACAATACCATTTATGACTTAGTTTTTAGTAAAGTCAGTGCCATTGGGATGTGAAGTTCCCTTGTAAATAAACCATACACACACCCCCCAAGGAAGGAGGGTGAATGCAGTGCAGGGTTGTATGGATACAAATGCTCACAACAGTGAAAAGCAGGACTGTCATGTCCTGTCACTGTTCGTGAGTAACACAGCTTGCAATTCTTAATATTCACGTGTGTCTTTCACAACTGAAATCTTCTCTGAATCTCAGATAGTTTCCTTCTTGTACTAACACCGGATAGTATCCCTGGGGGGTCTGGATAAATCTGGTATGATTCAGATACCTGTTTCGATGGAGCAGCATTAGATATGTTCAGTGTTTTGTTAAACTTTCTGCTTCAGTAAGCTGAATTTACCATTTAAAACCTTTTATATTCTGGAGATTTGAAACAATTCTCAGCATTGTTTCTCTAGCAAGACTGTAAACCTAGGAAAGTGTTAAGTATTTGCTGTTCTTCACTCAACACACAGTTGGATAGAATTTTAACTGAATGTTAATGCATTTGGGGTTAATAATATTTAATGAGTAATTTATACTTTTCTTCATACAGTTTGGAGTCACATAGAGGGTTTACAATATGCATACAATTATCTTCATAGATTAAAAAATATATTCACAATAAATAATTTGAAAGGCTTAATACCATATCATAGTATTTTATATATATATTTAAAAATATTTCTCATAAAGTGTGAACAAAATTTTTGAAGTGGTTTATTGCCATGCTGATTTGAGTATTGTCTTCTTTTTTTTAAGTTGCCTTGGAACTGATTAAGAAATCAGATTCACAGCCAAGTTCTGTGATGTTGCTTGATTTTATTCAACATATCATGAAATCTTCCCCACTTATGTTTGTAAATGTGGATGGAAATCAGGAGGAAGCTGAATGCAGTTGCATTGGTGAGTTTGTTGAAAATGTTTATGTTGAAGCTTGGTATTTTTAGGATTTAAATTTGCAACAGAAAGGGGAAAAAGGCAGATATGTAAGTTGATCATTAAAAATTTATAAGTGAATATGATGATAGACTTTGAATATTGTGAATGGATTAACACTTGTGATAATGGAAATTTTTCAGGCCAGATTTTGACATTATCCATTACCATTGCATAGATACATTATTGTACAGTGTTGATGAGATATGCTGTACAGGTACTCATTGTATGAGGGTGTTTTTTTGACAGAGGAAAATGTCTAGAAGTACCAGTGTAAAATATGTGTCTTCCATTCCCAACCCCCATGTTCTGCTCCTCTTTTTCAATGGGATCTGCTGAATAAATGTCCCAGTGAAGACTCTGTTTACTGAGCCTAGATGCATTTATCTCCAGGAGATTAGTTTTAGTGGTAAGCAATCTGCTCTTAGGGAGGTTCTCAATTGTAGATTTTAGTTTTTATCTTAATAATAAAGATTCTCTTTTATTGTCCTAGAATTTAGTAACTGGATCATAACAAGGCTTCTTCGTGTTGCTGCAGCTCCAAACTGCAACACATTGCACAAGAACATTTGTGATGTCATCTGCTCTTTACTTTTTCTGTTTAAAATGAAGAGTGGCTCCATTTTTGAAGCACTAACTAAAGACTTGCTACAGCTTTTTCAAGACTTAATCATCTTGCATGAAAGAGATGCACAGAAGCATCTCTGGGGAGATGGACTCGTCTGGCCAGTGACTGTACAGAGATTTTCCAGCAATATAAGTGACAAAGTGGGATATTTAAGATTGGCACCATTACAGCTGATGAGTATGCCAAATATAGAGTATTTGGAAGTTGTATTAATGTCTATTCTGACAAATATTGTTGCAGATATCTTTTTTGTAAGACAAGATATTATTCTCTGGGGAATAGGCTGTTCCCTGTTAGAGTATGGCAGTCCAAAAGTTAAAATTTTGGCAATGAAGTTTGTGGTGAAGTTAATTCATTTAGGAGGACCTCCAGAACAGCTGGCCAGTGTTTTCTTCACAGTCTTTTTTGAAATTCTACAATCAGCACTTGAAATGGATACTGAGGAATCGGAACTCTTTGGAGAACCACTCTTACTGTTGGTGAGGACATTGCTGCCTTTTGAAGCAGATTCTTACAAAAATATTGAACCTGTCTACTTGAATATGCTGCTAGAGAAGCTCTGCTCATGGTTTGAAGGGGATGTGTTTAGGTGCCTTCAGTCTGAAAAGCTGAAAACTGCTTTTTGCCATATACTGCAGTATTTTCTGGAGTTTGTTCCAACTGGCTATGAATCTGCCTTACAAATAAGAAAAGCCCATATCAGTACCATATGTAGAATTTTTGTGAATGTGCTTGGAACTCAGGAAGAACAAAAGGTAGGTTTATTTTAAAAACTGAATTTATTGTGTGAATAGATCAAATACAAAAACCTATACCTATGCAAAAAAGAAAATCTAGGAAATGTAATTTTTAGTTGTGTGTTTAGGGTGATGCTCCTTTTTTTCTCAACTGTTTCACATGTTTATACAGGTCAGGGTTCTTTAATCTGTTGGATGTAGCTGGATTCCTATGTTTTTTAGGTGTATTAAACTGTCCATTAGCTGTGCAGGCACAAGTGTCTGTCCATAATCATAATATGAGATGGGAGTAAGGCCCAGAGTGCAATCATATGAGGGCAGCTTTGCAAGTAGTGTGCAGTAGTTTGAGATGCTCTTACTTTCCAACCATTTGCTCTTAGTCATGTTTGTTAGGGACAAGGTAGACAGAAGAGGTTAAATTAAAAGAGTCAATGGTTTATGTTGGCAGGGACCTTTAAAGGCCATCTAGTCCAACTCCCTGCAATAAGCAGGGACAGCTTCAACTAGATCAGGGTTCAGAGCCCCACCCAACCTGATCTTGAGTGTTTCCAGGGATGGGGCATCCACCACCTCTGGGCAACATGTGCCAGTGTGTCACCACCCTCCTAATAAAAAATTTCTTCCTGATACTCAACCTAAATAAACCCTGTTTTAGTTAAGAAGCATAGCAAGGTGTTGATAATGAGTTGTTGATATGCTGAGTGCCTCTATTCCATACGTTCATGTGTGTATCCTACCTGTTTGTTAAACTTTGTGTGTCTCTGTGATGGCTTTGGTAGCAAGGTATTGTGGCAGGAACTGGAAAAGAGCTGAACAAGCTGCATCCTCTCTGGTAGCAGCACAGGAAACGTCATTGCTCATAAGAGCTTTCACCTTGTAATTAAGTTTTTTGGACAGAAAGGTTTTTATGAACTTTTTTACCATGATATTTTGCAATTTAATATTTTAAGTCAGAAGCGATAATGCCAAATCTTTGAGTAACGCAGAGCCTACATCATGGTACCTCTGTTGTTTGTCCATCCCAGTATCTGGTGAGTCCACTTTATACAGCATTAAAAACACAAACAGAAGAAATCTTTGAGGAGATTCAGCAGAACCAGCTGGAGAGCTCAGATACTGATGGGTGGAGCAGCAGCAATGATGAAGTTCCAGAGAAAAGACGGCGACTGAGCCTACCCACAAAACATCCAAAGAAATCACCTGCACCTTTAATGTATGACACTTAGTACCTACTTTTATAGTAATTTGGCTATTGAATAATAAATGACAACTTCTTGAGACAGTTTATTCTTAATAGATTGAAAGAGCTTCAGGGGAAAAAATCTAAATTTTATTTTGAGGGATCAAAATCTACTGGTGATTTTTAAGCCAAACTTTATTAAAGAGACTGTTTTGAATGTGTTCAATGAAAATTATTTTCATTTTTTCACACTGAAAACAAAGCTGAGAGCATCCATACTGTGACATAATTGTGTGTGGCTGTGCTGTTGGACTGGATGTACTTAAAGCAGGTCTAGTTAAGTCAAGTTGTGCTCTGATAAACAAAACCAGTTCTCTCAGCCTCTGCTTGTGCTGTGCTCCCTGATTATCTTGTAACTTGGAAAGAGTTGATCTCTTTCTTGTCTTCGGGCACTCAAAATTGGCTTGGGCATGCTGCACTCCAGGTGTGGGCTTGTGATCAGCCTTCACTCTTTGTGTACGGCCCAGGGTGTAGTTGACCTTCTTTGAAACCAGGTCACTCTGCTCTAATATTCCACTTTTCTACAAGCCTGCTGGGTCATTTTCTCCAATGCTGCTCATTAGTCAGCTCTCAGTCTGTTCTATTGCAACAGGGTTTTTTTTGCCAGTTGCAGGACTTGTCATATGGACCTTCATGAAGTTGTTGTCAGCCTAATTTTGTAGACAGTTAAAGTCTTGTGAACAAGCAGCCCACTTTTCTCCACAGAGCTGCCTGTCTCATTGTAGAAGGGAATCGAGTGCATGATTTATGTGTCATAAATACATGCTGGCTGTTTCCAGTTACCTTCTTGTCCCTCATGCAGGTAGAAATGAGTTCAAGGAAGACTTTTTCCATAATCTTCCTAGGGAGTGAGATTAGGCTGACAGGCCTATAGTTCCTTGGATTCTCTTTTTTTGCCTTTCTCAATGATGGGTGTAACGTTTGCTGTTTTATGGTTGCCAAGACCTTCCAAGGACTGTAGAGTTATACATTTATAGCCTTTCAGATAAGCCTGATATGAGTCATACTAAAATTCAGAGTTAGGATGTTTTCCTTCCAAAAAACACATTTAAGCTAAAGCTTTCATTTCATATTTCCCTAATCCTATATCAAAAATTGATTAGCTCTGGTTTTGCTATGATTATTTATCTTTTCTGAAATAAAGTATGTGTTGGAAAATAAGTAATATGGTTAAATTGCAGACTTAGCCCTGTAAACATGAAACTGAAGAGTGCTCTGTGGAATGCCATCACTAAGAAAGCTGCATCCTTAATATCTGTCCTTGAGGAAGAAGTTCTGCCAGGAGATGTTCTTCCGACTGTGGAAGGGATCGCTGTAATTCTGCGACTGGCTGCTCTGTGCATAGTTCATTGTTCTCCCCCAATAGACTCCACCAGGTAAAAGTACCAAGGGGAAACTGTGGGACCAAGAGTTTCTTGTAACTCTCGTTACAAGTTGTGTAATTAAGGCTTGTCTGTGTATCAGGATCAGTTTTGGATGGGTTCTGTACATTTTGAAGAAGTACATTTTCATATTGACTTGGCTTACAAGCAGTTAATATTAAATGTTGTTTGTTGCATTTGTTGCATTGATGTGATTTCTGTTTTAACAGTAAAGAGCATGGAGTGTCTCATCCATGTAACTCTGATACATGTAAGAATACTCCAAGCTCCTTGGATTCAATGGTGAATATACAGTTCAAGTGGATTTCCTCTGATTTTACCACAAGAGTAGTGAAAGTCTGCAGAAACCTGTTAGAGGCTGCTACACAGATTGTTAATCTAGAACAAGTGATTGACAGAATAGTAAAAATCTTTGATGCTTTGCTATATGCACAAGGTAAGAAACCCTTTAAGATTGTCTTGTATTTTTTAAATTAGGAATTCATCTGACTGTATTAAGTCTGTTTTGGTAGAGGTACTGAAATTATGAATCTTGTGCTATATTCCAACTCTTTTACAAAAAAGGTTAAGTAAAAAAAAATCATTATTTTCTGTTTAGAGACTTCATTTGCATTCCTTTATGAACATCATTTACTTCTTTTTGTCTGTACTTCTATTGGTTTTTATCTGATTAAGAGAATACATGAGAATAGTGAAAATACTTAAAAAAGGAAAAAACTTTAGTAGTTTTCTTTTAAAGACACACAGAGGCAGCATAATTTACTGTCTTTGTTCCACTCAACAATTTCAAAGCTTGTGACCAGCTTCAGCAAACATGGCATGCATGGTACCAAAAATATTGAGTACTTCCATGTTTTTTTAAAAGTAACTACTAGGATGAGGACAGACTCAGTTACCAAGACTAAAATGTATTATGAGCTCAGCTTATCAGACACCCAAAAGTCCAGCTGAAAGTCTTCGCACAAATCCAGAGATACCAAAGTTATATTCATTCTGCTGCTCATGTGTTACAGTCTGTTTTTTACAGACTGTTACAGTCATCTGTTTAATAAGATTTTTAGGTTATTCTGATTTAGCACTACATGATTTATTATTACATGCCTAAAAAGTAGGATATCAACATGTGGGAATAGTGATACTAATCTTTTTTGATAGAAAAAGTAATATTTTGTTGCAAATTAAGAATATAAAATGTTTTATTAATGTTTTTTAAATGTTTGTTTTACTGGTTTTTTCCCCTAGTGAAAATTCCACTGAGTGATCAGATTCTTGATGACTTATGTGGATTGCTGTCTCTGCCCTGGATTTACAGCCATCCTGATGATTCTTCTTTTAAGTCATCTATTTGGGGGTTTGGTCCTCTAGTTTTGAGTCAAAAAACTGCACCGAGTTTCTGTAAGTATGTTAAAGTATATAAAGCCTAGTTCCACTTTGGAATGATTGTTCGAAAGTAAAATTATTTTATTTGCCTTCTTATGATGAGTGATGCTATTAAAAGTTTAAATCAAGTAATTATTTGCTTTGTTTTTTTTCTCTTTAGCACCCCAAACTCAGTCACACTGTGTGTTCCTTCTAACTCTCTTCCCAAGAAACATTCATCTGGATTGGAGAAAATCAGTTTATCACTGGGCATTACAAAGTCACCATGAAATAATTCGGGCTACTTGTGTTAAAGGATTCTCTCTCCTGCTTCATCCTGTGCAGTCCTGCAGTGTGATTCCCAGAGCTCTTTTGTATGTATTAATGCAGCTTTTCTGTCTTTGTGCAAGAATAAAAATGGGCAAATAATAAATTGAGTAGAAGCCCAATAGTAAATGTTCATTTCATACGAAATTTTCTAGATCTTAATTTCAGAAAGCATCAGGTATCAACAGGATAGGTGCCCATGATGATGTCTGTGTGACAGAATACTGTTCACTTACTATGTCAGTGTCCAAGTTCCTTTGCTAGCTGAAGACCCCAATTTAAATTAGGGAGGGGAAGGGAGACATCTTTGTCAGTGAAATCCATCTTGTATTTGACCATATGTCTCTTAATATCTTTGCAGCTTCTCTGCTTTTTTCATATATATCTTAATGTCTTCTGTCCTTTTGTGTTAGTCTTCAGTTTCTTCTTTACAGCATGCCAGCCTCACCAGTGCCCAGTGCTACTTCAAACATTTAACAGAACATGAGGGTGATCTGAAAAGAACAAAGATGATTTAGTAAGACAGATCCTTAACCTGTCTTGATAGTACTGTCAGTGTAGTTAGAGAACTTAGACAATGTAGAAAAACAAATTTCTAGGTAAATTATCTATTAAAATTATTTCATTTTTGTTTCCATTTCAGAAATCAAATCAAAGATGAGTCTGAGCTAGTCAAGGAGGCTTGTGCTGCTATAGTTGGGAAGTTATCTTGTTGTCTTTCTGGTCCATTCCATGTACGACCTTCCTTAGCAGACTCTGCTATTAAGGATGTTACTCATGATATTTTGTGTAGCAGCCTTACTGTGGCTTCTGCTCATGGAAAAACCTCTTCTGTGCAAGCCTGCATTTTCAAGCCCTTTTTCATTCTACTTGAGAGCAAAGCACCCAGTTCAGTAAAGCTAGGTATGTGGCTTTACCTTCAGTAACATTTTACACTTCCATCTGAGGTACTAAGTTACTATATCTGTACCTTTCCCCATTCCTTTTATTCTATGTTGGGTTTTTAGTAGTTCTATTCATGTTTGAAGTGTTGTATTTCAATTGGTATCACTGCTGATATTTAATGTTGTCAGTGATGTTCTTTTTAAACTACCTTGGCTTAAATTTGGTCTATGGCTATATCTAAAACTGTAATATTTGATAAAATCTGAATTTTAAATATCTTCTCTGATTTCACAATATTTATTCTTTTGGTTGAAAAAGTAAAGTGTGCTTTATGGTTTATTTGCCTCACTCTTTTGTGCACTTCAGTAGATTTTGAAAAAGTACTAAAAGGACATTTTCCTTTCCTCCTCCAACCATGCCATCCAGCATTTATAGAAAATATACCTCATCTTTGCAAACACCTGGATTTTAATACTGATGAGTCTAGTGTGAAGACTCTTGTTGGGTCTTTATTAAATCTAATGGAAGATCCAGACAAAGATGTAAGAGTGGCTTTCAGTAACTGCATAAAGAACATACTAGAATCCTTAGACTCTGAAGAAGGATTCATAAAAGAGGTGAATTCACATTTATTTTTGGGTTTTGTTCCTAACTTACTATGGTTTTTGTTACACTAGTGTCAAACACTAACATTAATTTGTTTTTGTTTTCCTGTGTACCAGCTGTTTGTTTCAAGGATGAAAGAAGCCTACACAAATGCCAAAATGTCAAGAAATAATGAGCTTAAAGATACCTTGATTCTCACAACAGGAGATATTGGAAGGTATTTTTGATAGTATCTTGAAAATTGCCAAGTTGTGTTGGTTTGCAATACGAAGTGCTCTTTCTTTAAGTGTAAGATTAAATTACTTATTTTGAAGTCATCCTTTCCCCGAGTCCATTGCAACTGTACAGAGCTGTTAATTCCTGTGGAACATTCCTCATTTTCTTCTGCCCTGTCATAGGAGATACATTTAAGCTGTGCAAATACAAGCATGACTCATTTTGCATGATGGCAATTGCATGTTCTTAAGTCATTTTATTAATGCAACAATTCAGTTTTACTTTTTAATCCTTTTTCTTCTGCTTACTTCGTAAGGGCATCCAAAGGAGAATTGGTACCATTTGCCCTCTTGCATTTGTTGCACTGTTTGTTGTCTAAGTCACCTTCGGTGGCCGGAGCAGCGTACACAGAAATCCGGGCCCTGGCAGCAGCCAAGGCCATAAAACTGCAGGCTTTTTTCAGTCAGTACAAGAAGCCAATCTGTCAGGTAAAAAGAGTGTGTGGTTTAGAAAGTGCATATATTTGGGTTCTTTGTGTATATTTTGAAAATGGAATTCAAGGTCAAAATTGCAGTATTGCTCAAGGTGAAATCTCATAGGACAAGAAAGAAATGATTTTAAGGAAAAAACCCTACAAACATTCAGGAAGGAATGGGAAATCTTTGACTTTGTTGTGATCTCAATAGTGTTGCTTATCTGTTTTATTCCCTAGATGCTTCATTCTGAAATAGAGGCTCTTGCATTTTGTAGTACAATTGCTGCAAGACAGTATGGTTTAAATAGGATTTGAACTCAGCATTGCACAGGCATAATTCTGCCATGATTGATTTAGGTTTTTTGTTATATCCATTACCTAACAACAACAGGTTCTGTTTAAAAAGAAAATTGTCAAAAGCAGACTTTTCTAATTTTAAATGTTTTTTTAGTAATGCAATATTTGAATCCAGGGTTGCAAAGTTGAATGTAATTATTAAGTGGATAATAATCCAGTTCTGTTGCAAAGTAATAATCAGAGCTATGTGCAATAAATGAGAGAGAAAAATGATGCATAGAAAGACCAGTGAAACTTCTGTGTTTAGTTTTAGGGTGAACAGGGGGAAAAGAATACTAAATACCTATTTCTTCATGCTTAGTTTTTAGTGGAATCCCTGCACTCCAGCCAGATGGTGGTGTTGAGTGCTCCGTGCCAGGGCAATGAGCTGCAGAAGGAAACAGCTGCTCACCAGAGAGAAATGGCTCTGGACATGTTATCTGAGATTGCCAGTGTATTTGATTTTCCAGATCTAAATCGCTTTCTCTCAGTAAGTTGGTCAGTCCTTTTGATATTTTGTGTTTGTGCTTGTGAATTTCAATTGTAATCCACACTTTCTCTTGGGAATGCTGCAAGTGAGAGGGCAAATGCAGAGGAACAGTTTTATCAAGGAGTTAGAGGGATGGCTACAGTGCCAATTCCAAGTATGGTGGATAAGGAGCTAAAGTTTAGAATGCTCATTAAGTATATCTATATTGATGATTTAGTGCACTTGGAGGCATCCTTTGTAAGGTGTGATTTTTGCATGGTGTCAGCTTTCTTATTTCAAAAGAAGAAAGCTACCATTCTGTGGATACAGATCTTTTTGATCTGGTTAGATATCTGTTTTACTGGAATCCTAAGTAGCTTCAAAATCATATTTGTGTTTTGCTTGTTGGTAGAGGGGAAGTGCCCAGCTGTTAAGTCAGCAGTGTTCTAGCTGAATCATAGGCTGGGTGAATGTTGTGTGTGGGCATGTTGGCTTTTTGGCTTCTTTTGGGTTTTTTCTAAGATGTCCTTTTGTGGAGAATCTGGGTTGACACAAAAATTGCTAGCCCACTTTTTGTTTACATGTTTCTTAGTATGGATTAGATGAAGCAGCTCCTGAAGTAATTAGTTTTATTTGCATATTTACTAGATATATTAATTTTTAATTAAAGTTTTTCTCTGTTCATACCTATGGTCATAATTATGACCAGACATGTGTGTTGTGGTACTGACACAAATGGAACTTAGCCTAACCCTGGGGTTTTGGAGGGCTTGTTTGTTTGTTTTTTCCATTAACTGTAGTTCTTCATTTACCAGCGGACCCTGCAAGTTTTGCTTCCAGACCTTGCAGCCAAGGCCAGTCCTGCAGCCTCCACACTTATCAGAACCATAGCAAAGCAATTGAATGTGAACCGAAGAGAGATTTTAATCAATAACTTCAAATACATCTTCTCTCATTTGGTCTGTTCCTGCACCAAGGATGAGCTGGAGCGGGCACTGCATTACCTCAAGGTAAATTGGCATTTGCTCTCTTACACCTGCAGATTAGGAGCAACAGTTGATGCATAGTGAGCTTTCTGCTTTATTTAAATTAAGGTATTGCAAAGCAGAGGTTGGGAAATTGCATATGCAGAAATTTTGTTCTTATTGTTTATAATCACTTCCATTGGCTCTGAGGAATGTTTCTAAGATATTTTATGAACTTAGCAAATTCTAAAAGCTTGGTTTGTCTAACATTGAGCTGTTTGAAAGCTTTTACTTTGACTTCTGTAACAAGCCAACCAGAGCCCACTGCCTCCTGTCTCTCAGTGCTCTGATTACATTGTGATTAAATGAAGGCTTTGTGTTTGACTGTAGAATGAGACTGAGATAGAGCTGGGCAGCTTGCTGAGACAGGACTACCAGGGCCTGCATAACGAATTACTGCTGCGGATCGGGGAGCACTACCAGCAGGTCTTCAATGGTTTGTCCATATTGGCTTCATTTGCCTCTCAGGATGATCCCTATCAGGGACCTAGAGAAATAACCTCACCAGAACAAATGGTAAGGACATCAAAATATTCATGCTCAGTTTTTTCAATAATTTCTTTTTGGCCATTGTGAGAGTGAAGACAATTTGCCATTCTCAATATCGCTTATTTCAGGCAAAAAGTGGAAGAAAGGCTGACATTTCCTATTAAGTGTTTCTGTAACAGAGAGATTCATACCAAGTATGCATAAAACCAAAACAGAAAGTGCCTGAACAAACCAACAACACACGTGTAAATCCTAACATCCTACAAAACAGCAAGACCCACAGCCTCATAGGGATGTCTGTCAATAACACTGATATTTCTTAAGTAGTTATGTATTTGGGATTCTTCTTATATGTATTTCAGAATTAGCATTTCATACCTGCTTTTTAATTTATTGGGCTTTGGAATGTGTTAATTGTAAGATTATTTGGGGTTTTAACTTTTTTTCCCTCTCCACAGGCTGATTATCTGCAACCTAAATTGCTTGGTATCTTGGCTTTTTTTAACATGCAGTTGCTGAGTTCCAGTGTTGGCATTGAGGATAAAAAAATGGTGTGTAAACTTAATTTTGAACATTAAAACAAAAATAAGCAAGGACTGTTGTAATGTTCCAGACTTAATTGTGTGATCATGCAACTGTCATGGGAGTCTCAAAGATACTAGGATCCCAAAATGATTCTTTAAAACTGATAGTCTCACTGTGGGTAGGACTTCTGTGTAAGCTCAAAAGTTCTTGATTTCTTTAATGGTCAGATAGTGTATTACATATTTGAGTCGGACATGGTGTATGCAACAAGTCAATCAACCAGAAATTATAGGGGAGAAATCCAAGTGTATTATTTTTAGTATGTGAAACAAACACCAGTGGGAGGATGAGGGAATATGGGAGAAAACTGGAGTTACTGCATGGTGTTATATAAGGACACCAAAGGGTAAAGGTAAAGAAAAAAGATGGAAATCCAGGAGATGAGTTTTGGTTGTCACAGAACAGCTCCTTTAAGTTTTGCTGTAGAGTGCTTTTAGAGAAATTAGAGCTCACAGCTTGAGACAAAGTGAAAATTCTACTGAAGCAGTGCTTCTAACCACAAGATTGGCCTTTTAGCCTCCTCACAGAGGGAGTGTAGATGATTTCTGCAGGAAGTTTTCAATGCTAGAATGTACATAACCTTTGTGTTGACAGACTGCATTTTCTCTGGTGTTTTTTTAATTTTCAGATATTCATGTTAAAATGTTCTCATTTTCATAGCCCCCTTTCTTCATGCTTTCTGATTTTCTTAATTTGTATAGCATTTATATTGCTGCACCTGCTATTGTTTCTATTTTTTCTTCTCTTTTTTGTTCTTGGTGAGTTTCCCCTTGCATGACCTTTTCTCAAGCTCCAGTTTATTCCTGTGTTACTGATCTGTCGTGCTGGACGTTTTACTACCTTGTTTGGTGTAGTGTTACTGTGACTGAAATATCTCCTGCATCTCAGTATTTCTTTTCTGTCTTTCTTTGACAACTGAGCTATTACCTGATCCCTGATGCTTAGCAGTCACTTCTGTGAGCAGTTGTATGTCAACTCTGTTGGGGTTTTCTTGGTTTGATTTTTCTTTTAAATGCAAGTTTGTTTATTTCCTCTATATTTCCTAAGCCTTCTCTTTTCAGCTTGGGATATATAGTTAATCATGTCTTATAATAGACATCTGTAATCATTAACTCCTTGGTGTCTACAGTTTTTCCCTCATGATCTGTCAACAGTCTAGATAATGTAGGGTTTTGTTATAATCTTATCATTAGAGATTCACCTTCTTTTTTTTCTAAACCCACATTCTTTATTAAAACAGCAAACTAATTTTGATGTCTTAGTGTATGATTTCTTAAGCAAGGGTAGCCTGATTTTAATAGAAAATTTAACTCATACATGTTTTCCTGAGTATCTAATACACTAAAATGACTTTCATCTGTCTAGGCTTTAAACAGCCTGAGGTCTTTAATGATGCTCATGGGTCCCAAGCACATCAGTTCTGTCAGAGTGAAGATGATGACCACGCTGAGAACAGCTCTGAGATACAAGGATGACTTCCCAGAACTGTGTTGCAGGTGAACTGATGGTGTACTCAAACAGTGACATCCCTGCTATTTTTGTCCTTTAATATACTGTTTGGTTTTGTTCTGGACAGTAATCTAAACCACAGTGCAGAAATAGCCTAAAGTGCCTCTCATGACTCTCCTGAAATGTTTTTTTGTTTTGTTGCCTTTTCTTGTTTAGAGCCTGGGATTGCTTTGTTCGAAGTCTGGACCATTCCTACCTTGGCTCCTTGCTCAGCCATGTGATAGTGGTGTTATTGCCTCTCATACATATCCAACCCAAGGAAACCACAGCAATATTCCACTTCCTCATAGTGGAGAACAGGTACTGCACAAAATATTTTCAGTTACATGGTTTAAATCCTGCAACAAGAATGGGGATGACCCTAAATTCAAGTCATCCAGCACTGAGACGAGAAAACTTGTTTTTCTGCTAAATAGTTGTTGTTTTGTAAAATTGCCCCTTCTCTAAATTGTGTTGAGGTCTTGAAATGTAACAAGTGATAGCCTCATCTGAAAAGGGGTTTTTATATTGTCCTTATAAATATATATGATGCTGTGGCCAAGTTACAACCCATTCAGACACTGAAGCCTGCCAGGTTTTCTTCAGTATGTTTATTGCGCTGATAGGGAAAATTACTTCCCTCTACAGAATAATGATGATTGCTAACATTTGCTCTAAGCTAAAGAGAAGTGTAGAGAATTGGAAATGGGGAGGAAATGAGTTCTTTGTTTTCTTCAATAATTAGAGGTATAATTATGAAGTGCACAGATTATTATGTTGAGTAAGGTTTCATACATTCCATTCAAATGGTCACACCAGCTGAAAATAAAATCAAAGTTTAATACAAAATACTTTAATTCTCGTGACTTAACCTTTTTGAAGATAAGGTTGAGTCATAATTCTTTTTCATCTTACATTTTGTAGCTTAAAAGGGTTTTTTTTAGGAATGTTTATACTTAATACTTTGATTACTTTTGATGGGTTTTTATTTTTCTTGCATTGTATCATACCAACAGTTTTCACAATAAAAGGTAGTAATAGGAATAATAAGGCTCTTGTAGGCCATAGTAGCAATATTGAAAGAGATTTCTTCATTGCTTTATTTTGATGGGTTTTTAGGGTTTTTTTTGGATTCAACTAATGTTTGCCATATTCTTTGCAATATTTTTTTGATAACTATTAGGGATGCAGTACGAGACTTTCTACATGAAATATATTTTCTACCTGACCTTCCTGAACTAAAAGAAGTTCAGGTTGTCCTTCAGGAATACAGAAAGGTACAGCTTCTTTTATTTATTTGCTTGGCTTTATTGCATAAAATGAATTCATGACAACTAAGGAAAACATGTAAAGTGTATTGTTAAGTGGAAATATATTTATCTGCCTGTGATACACAAAATGGGTTTTGTGTATCACAGGCATAGTTTGAAGCATGTTCTTATTCTTGTTCAGGAATGAAATATACTCATGTTCAACATTCTTGTTTCTGTAGCATCTCCTGAACCCTGACTTTTCTTCTCTTTTGTGACAGATTTTAGAATGAGAAGTGAACAGTTTTAGCTATAGCCATATTGTCTTTACAGGGAGCAAAGTTTGTCTCTTCTTAGGAGTACTCTATGGTCCATTTCATTTGCTTGTCCTCAGAATGATTAGGTAGTAGATGGGAAGTAGCAATTATTTAGTGGGAGTGATGCAACAAAAGTAGAAGTTAATTTGATTTTAGACAGACTTTAAGCAAAGCATTTCCTTCTGATTTTATAATTTTTATTTACACCATCGTTATATTTACCCAAAAGTAAAATATAGCACCTTTTTGAGTAAAACATTTTTAAAAATAGGCAAGAAGGCAATGGAATATAGATATAGATGAGAATGTAAGCAAAAAAGGCTGTTGTTTCCATGTATTCTTGCTTGTGTTCTTTGAGATGCTGTTCAGTCATATTCCTGTTATACTTTCAGGCATATTCCTGTTATACTTAACTTGAATTTCTTATGTCCTGCTCAGGAATCCTCCAAAAGCACAGACTTGCAGACAGCCCTGCAGCTGTCTATGAGAGCTATTCAGCACGAGAATGTGGATGTTCGGATTCATGCACTTACCAGCCTGAAAGAAACATTGTATAGAAACCAGGTATAGAAAACCTCCTTGAGTAGAACTAAAAATAAATCAAATTACCATCTGGACCAAAAGTCTAAAACTCCTTGTTACAGGGTGTTCACTTGAACTGGGTTATTCTTCTCAGTTCATTAAGCTGTTTCTTCGTATAATGGGGAAAATGGATTCTTTTTCATGACACCTCCGTGTAGGTGGACTTTCAAATCCTTCAAATCTTTGTGATGCTGATTTAGCAAGGCTAGTGTACTTTTTTTTTCAACTCTGAGGAAGGATGTATCTAAGAAGTCCATTTCAGCAATTTATTATGTGGGCTTATTGTCTGTTTAGGGCATGTATGGCTTTTGCATCAGGAGCCTCATACATAAAAGCAAGCAAGTGTGTGTGTAATATATGAAAGAATTAAGATATGCTTGGACCACCTTAGACCTTCTTTTTTTTCCCTCTTTCTTCTTTGTCTTCTACCCTCAAAAATTTGAATCCACTGATCACATTCAAAAAAATTTTATAGCCATGTACAAGCTGAAGACACTGCTTTACAATTCTGGGTGGTTATTAGCCCAAAGGGTGTATGTGACCCATTAGAAAAAGTAATAAATCTGTACCCTTAGTAATTATAAGATTTTGGGATGCTCTTTAGCCAGAAATTTAAAAAAAAAAGTCCATCTAAAAGAACAAACAATCATTGTGTGTACCCCTGGCCAACCAGTAATTCTTGCAGCTCAGGTCAGCAAAATCCTGCCATGTCTTGCTGAGTTAGAGGTCTAGCAAAATAATTGAGGCAAATCAAACTTAATTAGTTCCACAGCTTGTGGAACTATTTGCTCTGTTATGTTGGCTGTGGTGTCAGTTTTCATTAAGCATAACAATGACAAACATCTTAATTTTTTTCTGTATTTGGACTAAATGTGAAACTGAGGAATAAAAGCTGGGCCAAAGCAAAAAAAGAAAGAACGCCCAATTGAAATGATGGACATTGATCAAAGGACTTGAAACCCTGGGCTTTGTAGGACTTGAGAGTGATTAAATGTCCAAGAAATGGCAAATAATAAGAATAGAAATGGCAGCAAACCCAGAAGGTATGACTACAGTTGCATGAGAGAAATGAGGAGGAAGTATTGGAACACATAAGCAGAGGGATAAGTAAGTGAAAAAGATAACATAGAAAAGAGGTAAGACAGAGAAGGAAAATGAAGTTAGTAGAGAGGTGCATGATAATGAAATACAATATTGGCCATGACAGCATTATTAACCAAGGCCCAAATCCCTCACACATTTATTTAGTCCTTCTTAGGGTGAGAAGCAGATTAGTGCAATTGGACTGTGGTTACAACCTGAACTCATGGCTAAATGAAATCGGAAACGAGTTACAGGTTGAAGATTTCCAAGATTATTTACAAATATGGTTGTAGAATAACTCGTCTTTATTATTCATCTTCCTAGGAAAAATTGATCAAGTATGTCACAGACAGTGAAACTGTGGAGCCAGTCATCTCCCAGCTGGTAACAGTGCTTCTCATCGGCTGCCAGGATGCAAATTCCCAGGCACGACTGCTCTGTGGAGAATGTTTAGGTGAACTGGGAGCCATAGATCCCGGCAGGCTCGATTTTTCAACAAGTGAAACTCAAGGAAAACACTTTACATTTGTGGTAAGAAGCATTGCAGTAGTATTTTGTTTAGCATTAGGGGGTCTTCTAAAAGTCCTTGGGAGGAGGGAACCTTTTCTCTCTAGACCCTTTGAAAATCTGGACTTGCTGTCTCACCTAAAACTGTCTGTTTAGAGTTACAGTTCCAAGTGATTATTTAAAGATACAGCTATTACTATGTTTTAGTAAAACTGGCATTCTGTTTGTGATTAAGGCTGGAGTGGAAGATCCAAATTTTGCCTATGGATTGTTAATGGAATTGACCAGAGCTTTCCTTGCTTATGCTGACAATGTTCGTGCTCAGGATTCTGCAGCGTATGCAATTCAGGTAAGATATGTGGTTAGATCCTACTTTTATTTCACAGATTATTTTCTGTAACACTGAACTTAGAACTATGCAATACAAATTTTCATTTTGAAGTATATGTTTAAGTATTTGAAACTTCATCCTATAACAGGTTTAAATTAGAATTAGCACTTAGTATTCTGGGTGGTTCTCAAATAGGATAGATCTTGTTTGCTTTTGTGTCACAATATTTTAGGAGACATCTGATTTTAGAGGTGCCTAGCAGTCTATACACAGGGATTAAGGAGTAATCCTGAGAGTGGCTTAGAATTAGTTCAGGTTGCACAGGCAGAAATGAAAAGCAGTATTCCTAAGATGGTTTCTGCTTACGCTTTTAAGAAGCAAGTGAAAGGGAGCCTACCCTTATTTTCACGCTCTAGTCTTTTGTGCTGGTTTTATTTAGCGGATGGGGGTTTTTGGTTTCTTTTTTGTTCTTGCTGTTTTTGATGTTTAATATCTTTGTGAAAACTTCAGGATAGTTCTTTAGTCCAGGAGAAAATAGGTGGCCCTATGTAGTCAGCAGGATAAAAATTTTATTAGTATATGCACAAGATTGTACACTCCCTGCACAAGGAGGAATCAGACTAAATTCTAGTCCTGGTTTATTGGCAGATGTGAAGAATGCAAGATAATGTGGTCCAAACACCAACTGGAGAATCTGGGGAATCAGTAGTTGAAATCAAAACCTGTCTGGTAACAGGGGATTAACAGTGTTGGATAACAGTTTTGCAGTTATGATTTCTGAATTAAGCATTCCATAACTTCTCTCTCATTACTTACCATAGAAACATTCAGGTTGGAAAGATCATATCATTTACACGGGGTTTTGGTCATATGCACGAGGTTTTGTACTATGGTCATGAAAATTCTCAGTGCTAACTTGGTGATGCAACCATGCCTTTTCAGGAGTTACTCTCCATCTATGACTGTAGAGAGACAAACACTGACTGCCCTGGCTCCAGGCTTTGGAGGAGGTTTCCTGAGCATGTGCAGGAGATCTTGGAACCTCATTTAAACACACGGTATATGACAGTTTAAGGAATGGCTTTTCATAACACATCTGTTTGGTTTTTTCTCCAGGCTAGTATTAACCATATATGGTTTTGTGACTCTCACTCTTCTGGGAAGAGTGATATGTATATATACAAAATTGAAATAAGGTCTTTCTACTAAAAGCTGAATTATTACTTACTTGAATGTAATTCTCTCTAAATCAAACAAGCAAAACTCGGAGCTCATACTGTGCCCAGGTCTGCCCATTTATCCTTAGAGCATTGACTTATATGATGTTTTGAAACTTTTGTTTTTCTTTCCCTTCTACTCAAATCTACTAGCATCCTATTACTCCTACCTTCTGTAGAAGTAGGAGGAGCTCACTGAGTTTTGACTTTTTCTTCACATTATTTTTATCATTACTTCAATAAAATGAAACTTCAAATTATGTTGATGTCTTAACTTGAAATAATCAATGTTTCCCTTCTATTTCCTAATGAAGACAGTCATGCTCACCTGTGATAAGCTTTACCGTTTTAGAAAACAGACTTTTTGGCCTTTCTCAGCTTCTATGTACGCTCTGGGTTTTTCCTGTCAAGAACATAGTACTCAAATAGTTATCAAACTTCATTTCTTAAAACTGATTACGAATAGCACTTTAAAATATGCTTACAAACAATCTAACAAGTTATGAGAATTTTTATTTCATATTTAATTTTAAGAAGCTCTAGAATAAAAGATGTTGACTACTGAAAATGGGGGTTTTAATTCTACTTTTAAAGATTCAGAAGACATAACTTAATATTGCTCCAGTGAGGGAATTTCATAACTAACAGTGTGCTACTGTTTACTATATTAAATGAAAAGTTAATTTTATTAAATGGATATTTCAAAATTACAGGTACAAGAGTTATCAGAAGGCTGTAAACTGGTCTAAGGTGAAGAAGCCAATTTATTTAAGCAAATTAGGTGATAATTTTGCAGAATGGTCAGCAACTTGGGCAGGTTATCTTATAACGAAGGTAAGAAAATAAATCTTACTGTAAAGCTCTTTGCAAGACAGTTTTTGAACCTCATTTCAGTTTCTGCAGGTCAGGGATGGATGGGAGGATATTTCTGGCTACAGGCCTCTTACAGGACTTTCCTGCTTCTTCAGCAGGGTACTGCACTCCCCCTTCCCCAGCACTGGTTCCTGGCGAGGCTTCACAGGCAGTGTCAAAGCTAAAAATCAAGGAAACTTGTTTTTGTCCTGACACTCTTGTGAAACTGGGGGCACTGACAAAGGCCTGTGAAAAGTGTCTGAAATGCTTCTGGATTTACCTTCTCAGTTTTGGAAAGATTTCCCTGTAGCTCCACAGTCCCAGCATATAAAAACTACTTGTATCTTCTTTTTCTTTTCCCTTTCCAATATCTAAGCGACCCACTGAAAATGTCAAATCAGCCACTGTAAGAAGTGAATTGAATTACAGTAGCTCAGTAATTACACTGTCCTCTTTCAGACAGAGTAGAATTGTGCGTCTTCATAATATCCTACTTTCTGCAGGCTTTTAAGGGCAGAAGAGAGGTTGAGTGTAGTAACAGACTCTCAGCCTTAAGGTTTTTTCTATGGCCAGTGCAAGTTCACAGTGGTGTAAATCACACGGAGAAGTGGAAATGTAAGCAGTGCTTACCTGTCTTTGTGCTGTCAGCAGTTGCTACATGTTATAGCAGCTGCCATCTGGTATTCCTGTTGCAGATTTAAGTCTGATGAACCTTCTGTAGGAGACAGGTATCTTAAAATTATTTGAGGGAGTAGAATTTGTGTTCATCAACAAAAGGAAATCTATTGATTGTTCATGTATTTGCACTTTTGTAATGATGCTTTTCCTGGAAATAAAATTTTTCTATAGGTGCGACATGATCTTGCCAGAAGAGTTTTTGATTGCTGCAGTATTATGATGAAAAATGACTATAAAGTGACAATTTATCTGCTTCCACACATCCTTGTCTATGTTTTGTTGGGATGCAGTCAAGAGGATCAACAAGAGGTGAGATGTGTAAGCTGGTAGTGTTTTTCACAGAAATGGTCAGGAGCTGTTCTTCATGAGAGCTGCTCAGCTCTGTAGGCCTACATGAATAAATTGTTCAAGTGTTAAACTCCTTTTTGTGTATTAATAATAGAAGTGATACTATTAATTAAATTTAATTAATTAAAATAATAACATTTTCTGACAGGGTTTTGCATATACTCATACAAATTTGCGTTGGAACTGCTTTTCTGCGGATTTCCATCAGTTGGGCCTGGGATGAGATATTATGTAGTTAATTATGACTGCAGTAACATCAACAGGTGGAGTGGTACAAAGAGGAAGTGTGCAACAAAAACAGCCAGTAAACTGAACTTGTATAATTCCAAGAATTCAGACTCAAAATTTTTTCCTCTCCTTTGCATACAATTATAGGTTCAGTGGATAAACTATTCAGCTGCCAGATTCATAGGGAGCAGGATTTGTAGATGTGTTGTAGCAAAGCAAGGGTGGGGAGAAGTCATCCTGCTTTCCTTCAGTTTGCTTGAGCTGTCAGTGCATGTGTCCAAGTGCTGCCATTTTCACTGGGAGCAGCACATATATGTACAGAGAGATGCAAGTTTGCAGGGACTCTTTGTAAGCATGGCCTGGGTGAAACGAAGGAATTAGAAGATACTGAAAAGTATAACTTACATTCCATTAACTTGAAATTTCACAGCTAAAATATTTGTGTTTAAATATTGTGGGTGTATAGAGGCGTGTGATGATTTTTCTTCTGTGAGCAAGTAATCCCCAATAAGCATCTGTTATTTATGTTAACTCATATTTTATAGACTAAAACAAACAGAAACAGATATTTTGTCATGGCATTTATTTAAACAGAAGCAAAAAGGTAGATCTGTAATCTCGTATCCAGTAGATAACTTTATTCTTACCAAATCTTGAAGTATTGTATTTGTAGAAGAGATGCAGTAGCATTTGTTGTCTTGAAACCTCAAGACTTTCTCCCTGTATGGAATCCCTTGACAACAGCTGCTGCTTGGTTTGCCATTTCTTCCTTTTGAGATTGTGAGACAAGATCATGAAAAGAATCTCTGAATTATTAAAATATACACTTAAAATATCTAGTATTTTAGATTGACTTTGGTGTTAATTGCTGTTTCTTGCTATTTTGCTGCAGGTATGACACTTGTATCTTTTACCTTTGTGTAGGTTTACATGGAGATTATGGCTGTTCTGAAACATGATGACCAGTCCAGCAGGAGACTTGAGGACAGCGCATCTGATCTGAGCCAGCTGAGCACACAGACAGTGTTCTCCATGCTGGATCATCTCACTCAGTGGGCAAGACATAAGTTTCAAACACTCATTGCTGAGAAAAATGCTGGCAAGTCTAGCAAAGACAGAAGTGATCTAAAAAGTGAGGGATGCTTATTTTATTTAAAATGGCATTAACATTATTCAAAGAAGTATTTTATTTATGTTTGCAGCTTCACATTGTGACCATTTACAAATGCTGTATTAGTATAATATGTAATCCCTTTTATGATTTCTTAATGTCATATTGTGATTTCCACCCCTTCTACCCCAGATGGATTGTTCTGAATGCCTGTTGCAAGAAATACAGATTTAAAATCTGAACAATGAAATGTTAATTTCTTGATAGTTTTCTAAACATTCAGTTTAACTGAATATAATATAATATTATATACATAATATTATATATAATATATAATATTCTGTGCTGTCTTGCAAGATGTAGAAAGTTCACCAGAATTGTTTTAAATGAATTATTGTTGACAGAAGAGAAAACCATGTTTTGTAATTAGTACAGTTATGTCACTATATTGTTAAATGAATTAATTGAGTTTTGATGTATAAGGTAATTCTTATAAATGAAACCTCAATTGACAAACTTTTTTATTTTGTGTTTTTTTCAACAGCATCAAGTGAGGACTATGGAGAATATCAAAATGTGACACGTTTTCTAGACCTCATTCCCCAGGATACACTGGCTGTAGCCTCCTTTCGTTCCAAGGCTTACACCAGGGCTGTGATGCACTTTGAATCATTTATAATAGAGAAGAAACAAAATATTCAGGAACATCTTGGATTTCTTCAGGTTCTGAAGTTCTTTTTTGTTTTTGTTTTTTAATTTAAGATGAAAATGTGTATGATAAATAAAGGTTGGTCAAATTCTTCTTTGTGATGGGAAAAAGAAAAGATTTATTTGGGCACTTGTATTTAACAAGTGTTCAGTCATCTGTGTTTCAGCAATATTTCAATATTTAGTACTTTCTCTTGCTTGGCATGCTTCTTATATGAAAAGGAATGAATAGCTTTCTGTTGTATAATAAAAGATTGTAAATTCCTGAAAATAATTACATATGTGGGTTTGTTGATAGGATAACATCTATTGCTTTGAAGTTGACTCTGTGCCTTTTGCCAGAAAAAACTGTAATAACAAAAAAAACGAAAAAAAAAAAAATAAAAAAAAAAACAAAAAAAAAAAAAAAAAAAACAAAACAAAACAAAAAAAAAAGCCAAGGATATTTGAAACAATTCACAGTGGCTTATTCTAAAGTAGAAAAAGAGCCAATGCTAAAGGTGTTGCAAATTATAGAAATTATTTTCAAGAAGTATTTTTACCTGTGGGATGATCCTGTTTGTGGTTCCCTATGGTTTGTATTCCTCAGTGGCACTTCAAATTTGAAAAAACTTAGTATGTTTCTTTTTCACCAAAAGTAATCATCTTTATGCTATCATGTAATAATAGGATATTTATTTTGCTCTTCATAGAGATGGTTTCAGGTAACTTCATGTGGTACTCTATCAATAGTATGAGATCATAAATATTACTGTATAGTAAGGAGAAGTAGGGCTTAACTTTGGAAGGAGCCTGATAAAACTGACATCTTCAATGAAAATTTATTGCCAGTGAGTCCTACAGAGTAGTGTGTGCTCCATGTTCAAGAAGTTCTGTGATTCTGCAGGTTATCTATAAAATAACATTGTTTTTAATGGCCACATCCAATTCTGTTTGAATATAGAAATTGTATGCTGCTATGCACGAGCCAGATGGAGTGGCCGGGGTGAGCGCCATTCGGAAAGCAGAGCCATCTCTCAAAGAACAAATCCTTGAACATGAAAGTATTGGCTTGTTAAGAGATGCAACAGCCTGCTATGATAGGGCTATCCAACTGGAACCTGATCAGGTAAATAAAAAACATTTTTTTCTTTTTTAATAAATATAATTATTATTTTTAATCTTATTAGCTCACAGATGACTAAGGCAAAAAAAGTCTTCAGAATATTTAAGTAAAATAGGAATCTAAGTGTTTATTGTGTCAGTTGCTAAATAATTATTGCTGTTGGAAGTGGCTTATGAACTGAAACAAATCTCTTACTGGATTTTTTGAATGTTCATTTATTTTACAGTGCAATTAGTTATGCATTTTTGTATTCTAAAAAGCACCCAAATGAGCATATTTCTTCCTTCAGATTGTCAAGAGTTTAATTAATGTGTATGTAGGGNAAAAGAATCTCTGAATTATTAAAATATACACTTAAAATATCTAGTATTTTAGATTGACTTTGGTGTTAATTGCTGTTTCTTGCTATTTTGCTGCAGGTATGACACTTGTATCTTTTACCTTTGTGTAGGTTTACATGGAGATTATGGCTGTTCTGAAACATGATGACCAGTCCAGCAGGAGACTTGAGGACAGCGCATCTGATCTGAGCCAGCTGAGCACACAGACAGTGTTCTCCATGCTGGATCATCTCACTCAGTGGGCAAGACATAAGTTTCAAACACTCATTGCTGAGAAAAATGCTGGCAAGTCTAGCAAAGACAGAAGTGATCTAAAAAGTGAGGGATGCTTATTTTATTTAAAATGGCATTAACATTATTCAAAGAAGTATTTTATTTATGTTTGCAGCTTCACATTGTGACCATTTACAAATGCTGTATTAGTATAATATGTAATCCCTTTTATGATTTCTTAATGTCATATTGTGATTTCCACCCCTTCTACCCCAGATGGATTGTTCTGAATGCCTGTTGCAAGAAATACAGATTTAAAATCTGAACAATGAAATGTTAATTTCTTGATAGTTTTCTAAACATTCAGTTTAACTGAATATAATATAATATTATATACATAATATTATATATAATATATAATA
>VXBC01009193.1:40651-56874 GCA_013399945.1 Ploceus nigricollis | reverse complement strand
GTTCTGTGATTCTGCAGGTTATCTATAAAATAACATTGTTTTTAATGGCCACATCCAATTCTGTTTGAATATAGAAATTGTATGCTGCTATGCACGAGCCAGATGGAGTGGCCGGGGTGAGCGCCATTCGGAAAGCAGAGCCATCTCTCAAAGAACAAATCCTTGAACATGAAAGTATTGGCTTGTTAAGAGATGCAACAGCCTGCTATGATAGGGCTATCCAACTGGAACCTGATCAGGTAAATAAAAAACATTTTTTTCTTTTTTAATAAATATAATTATTATTTTTAATCTTATTAGCTCACAGATGACTAAGGCAAAAAAAGTCTTCAGAATATTTAAGTAAAATAGGAATCTAAGTGTTTATTGTGTCAGTTGCTAAATAATTATTGCTGTTGGAAGTGGCTTATGAACTGAAACAAATCTCTTACTGGATTTTTTGAATGTTCATTTATTTTACAGTGCAATTAGTTATGCATTTTTGTATTCTAAAAAGCACCCAAATGAGCATATTTCTTCCTTCAGATTGTCAAGAGTTTAATTAATGTGTATGTAGGGTTTTCATTTGTTGTTTTGGTTTTTTTTCCTCTTTCTAGATCATTCACTATCATGGTGCAGTGAAGTCCATGTTAGGCCTTGGCCAGTTATCTGCTGTAATAACTCAGGTCAATGGAGTGCTTGCAAACAGGTACTGTAAGCATCTAATACACAGTTCATTTGAATGATATGAAGCTCTGGTATAAATCTCTGCCTCAGTAGCCATTTCTGCTCATTATCAAACATTTGAGGCTTATTAAACATAATTGAATTAGCAGTGTGAAGCTAGAAAACTTTGAGTGCTTTATCTATAAATTATTTATTTCAGGAAGTCCAGAAATTTTCATAGTTCTTGTCTGCACTGTGAGCAATGTTGGTATGTGCTTTAATTTCTTAGATAGGATTTTTGCATTGTTTCCCATGTCACTGATTCCATTGGTATGCTGTAGTCTAATAGGTAGATGGATTAAAAGCTGGTAGTTTTTGATGTGTACCACAGAAGTTAAATACACTCTTTAGAGGTTGCATTTGTAGGATCATGTTGTACAGATCTTATTTGTTATCAGTGCATGTCCTTTGGTTTTACTGACTTTCTTTAGAAGCAAGCCTATCTTGCCTCTTTTCAAGTAAGAGAAGTTTTATGTAAAGAACACTTGGTAATGTAATGTAGGATTAATATACTGAGAGGAGAGAGCACAAAATTGTATTATTGCCTTTGTTTTTTTTTAATAGATCTGAATGGATTTCTGAATTGAACACTTACAGAGTGGAAGCAGCCTGGAAACTATCACAATGGGATTTACTGGAAAATTATTTGGCTTCAGGTGAGTTATTATATAAAAATGTTAATACTTCATTGCATTTCTGAACAATTGTATGTTTTAGTTTAATCATCTCGAATCAAGGGGTAGCTATTGTCATTTGGCTTGGATTTCACTGGTAGGAAGGTTGGTTCTGACTGTGTTCTGGATTTTGTAACTGAATTTGATTGTAACCTGTATAGCCTTGGAGCAGAAGTTTCGAGTGTGTGTATCTTTTGAGTCTGTTTGGCTGGGTGGATTGTGGAGTTGAATTATACAGTGTTAATAACATGCAATTACTTAGTTCTGAGAAAAAGTTATTTTTTCAGTAGTATGTTAAGACAAATTAGCATATTCAGGTTAAGCTGCTTAAAGAAGCAGAATCTTCCTTTTCTCCCCAAAGATGTGAAATCCACTACTTGGAGTGTCAGACTGGGACATTTATTATTATCAGCCAAGAAGAAAAATGAAGCAGCTTTTTACGAGACGCTCAAGGTTGTTCGAGCAGAACAGATTGTGCCCCTTTCAGCAGCAAGCTTTGAAAGAGGATCCTATCAGCGGGGATATGAACACATTATCAGGTTTCTCATTTTCATGGCACTATTTTTAAATTCAGAAATCATGTAACCAAGTATGTAGCAGCAAGAATTTTGCATTTCTACAGTAAATGGTACATTTTTTGTCACCTTTTTTTTAATATTCATCCAGCTGAAAACCTTTGATTAATTAGGAATTTATATTTATCCTCCATGGAAAACATTCACAATAAAACTATGTGGTATGGTCTTTCCAAATCAGCTAGCAAGCAAATGTAAATTTCAGGTAATAAAAACCAGCAGTTTAATTCCATGCTTGAAGTAGTACGAATAGGCCAGTAAAGCCATTAACTTAAGAGCATTGCTTTTGATCTGTATGGAGGCTGAAAAGCACTCCCTTTTTTATCACGAAAGAGCAGTAAGAATTAAACCCCATCCCTTTTCTTTATTAATAAACTTTTAATTTGGCTGCAGTAGACTAAAAAGTGAGTAGCCTTTTTAAATAGACTTAATACTTCCTCTGCACTGTAAATGCATCCTTATGGCAAGATATTGGCTGAAGCCAGTTGAAGTGCATGTTTTAGTTACTTCTTAATTCTATTTTCTGTTGGTAATTTCTGCAGTGTTGTTTGGGAAATGAAGTTTGGGTATTGAGAAAGAAGTATTTCAAAGTAGTTTCCTTTAGCCACTGATCCAGGCTACTTGGAAGCCTTTCAAGGATCTCTTTTTCTGTCAGATGTACCCACTACATTTGTACCCACTTCTCTCTCCCAGTGAGAGCTGGGGCATTTACAACCACTCAGCTTTCCATCTTTACAGTGACAGATATGAACAGTAATGGTATTTTTAAATAAATGGAATAATTTCACTTTAAGTAAAAGAATTTTGTTTTTAAAATGGGATTTGTTGAAAATGTAGACTTTAAGAGTTGTTGCTGAAAGTAATGGATAGAAATACTCTTTCTAAAGATTGACTTCCTCTTGGAGTGATCTACATTTTCTCTTTGTTCAGCAGCTTGCCAACGGAATATTGAGAAAAAAACTAATCATTTTGTAAATCCTGGATTTTGTGTGCTTGGTTTTGCTGCATTTTTGCTTTTTAGAATAAATCCTACTGGGTGACATTATTTACAGGGCCAAATTTTAGAAAGAAAATTGTAAAAACTTTGTAAAATTTGTATGTATCTCAAAGAGAAATCAATTCTCACCAATTTTTGCCTTTATTTTGCTAAAACAGGTTGCATATGCTGTGTGAGTTGGAACATAGTATTGGGCCAATGTTTCAGCAACCAGATGGTGACCACAGTAGAGATTCCCTGAACTGGTGTGCTCGTATTGAAATGACCCAAAACTCTTACAGAGCAAAAGAACCCATTTTAGCACTGAGAAGGGCTTTGCTTAGTCTCAGTAAAAGGTGAGGACATGACTGTTTCTTGTCTGTGTTGTATTCTCAGTGATACTCTGGGTTTCCATATAGATGTTAGAAGAGAGAAGATAAAACTCTGGGAATTTGTTCTAGACAAAAGTAGTCCTCCAATATTATCTACCTTCAAAATAAGGAGGAGAAGCAGTGTCTAAAGGAAAGAGAAGCAAGAAACAGGGAGAAAGTGTATTTATTTCTAGTCCTAAATGGAAAAAAGGTGAAACAAATGTATTAAATTAGTTTTAAATTATTGTTATGTAGTATATAACTTCTTGAGAAATTCAACTTGTGTTTCAACACATTGATTTTTCCTTCAGATTTTAAAGTAGCATTCAAAATAGAAATGTTTCATTTTCTGCAAAAATGTCCCTGCAGCCAGGATTACAGTGAGCTTGTTGGACAGTGCTGGCTCCAGAGTGCTAGAGTTGCAAGGAAAGCTGGGCATCACCAGACTGCCTATAATGCTCTGCTGAATGCTGGGGAATCAACGCTCTCAGAACTTTATGTAGAAAGAGCAAAGTGGCTCTGGTCCAAGGTAAGGAAAACAAAAATGGCATTTAAATTCCTACATGCAAGAAAATAATATTTTTAATTTTCTTCAAGATAAAAATGGCACACAATCAGCATATATAAAACAAGATATGTCAGCTGGGACTATCAGCACATTGCAGCTGATCCTCCAGGTGCTGGTCAGCCCTGTTCTGTATCCACAGACCTTCCTGGCACCTTTGTATAAAACTGGTGGATTACCTGCCTCTGTCAATGCAGCCCAGGCAAATTTAAATTATCTTAATAGTAGACCTCTTCTTAATTTGTTTCCTTTTAACTAATAGCAGTAGGCAGCAAACATGAGAGAAATTATTGTGGTACACCTAAAGGCACAACAATGCTGAGATAACAAGGAATACAAGAAGCATTTGAAGTTAGTAATATTCAGTTACCACAGCCAGAATGGCCTAGAACACATCTGGGGACATAGCTTTGCCTTAATAACAACTCTAATAGGGAAGTTTTGTATCTCTCTTATTTAAAGTACATAATATGTTTTCTGTCTTTCCCTTAGGGTGAAGTTCATGAAGCACTAATTGTTCTCCAGAAGGGGGTTGAGTTATGCTTCCCTGAAAATAAAGCACCTTGCAATAGCAAAAATCAGCTCATCCATGGTCGGGCAATGCTGCTAGTGGGCAGATTTATGGAAGAAACTGCTAACTTTGAAAGCAATGCAGTCATGAAAAAGTATAAGGTAATCTGGAATACTACTGTTAACAAGGCAGGAGCTTTGAATATACGTATTCATTAAGTAAGCTATTGTTCTGCTCCTGATGGTGTCAACCAAGTATAACATAAATGGGATTAAACAGTGCATCCATGGTAGGAGTGAAGCAGTTCTTGTAAAGATTTACCTGTCTTAACCAGGTTTAATGTAACACATCAGTACAGGGAAGATTACAGTTCATATAATTCTTTTTAAATAAACAAGTTATAGAAGTATGGCTTTATTCTCATGCTTGCACAGATTAGAATTCCTCACTAAAATGTGGACTACTCCAAATACACAGAGTTGACCTGGTGATGCATTGCATTACTCTTCGGTGTTATTTCTCTCTCTGATAGTGACTTGTAACTGTGATTTAAATGTGCTTCCAATCTCTGAAGAACTAGGAAAAGGGACAACTGGTATGATCTTCTTAAACAACACAGCTCTGCATGCTTCATCTTGTGATGCCTGTGAAATACTTTTTGGCATTGATTAATATTGCATCCTAAAACAGTAGGAGATCCAGATGTTTATGCTTCCTTAAAAGCAGCATGTCTCCTGTCCAAGTTCTGGCTTTTGATACTGTTAGTAGTTACTTCTGTCTTACTAAATAACATACTTCTGTAAAAGTCAATTAGAGAAAAATGTAAATGTATCAAATCTAATAAGGTTGAAATAATGTAAACAAATGAAATTTCAGTGGATTCCATGAAAACACTAACACTCAGTACTCTCTGCTAAGTATTGGCACAGGAAAGAAACCAGTGTTATCAGATAAGGGAAGTGCCTCTCACCAGTTATTTCTTTCCTAATACCTGTCACACAATTTTTTTTCTTTTAAACATCCTGATTTAGAAGGAAAACAGAAATGTGAAAAATACGGAATCATAATTTCATTAAGGTCAGAAAGATGATCACAACTGTTAACATCATGCTGTTTCACTTTACAAAAAGCTCTAAGAAACTCAGTACTGAGTTATTAGGAACCTGATTTTAATTAAAGTATGATCTTTCCTAGTTCAGGAATCCCTCATCATTCTGTCTTGAATTGTGTCTCTCCAAAAGCAAAAGGTATTTTAAAAACAGACTTCTAGTTTGTAGAGGCAATTATCTTGAGGCAAAATTAGAATTTTTGGAGTTACAGGGTTAACAATTAATAATTGTTTTGCACGTACTCTGCACAACGTAACTAATACGAAATTGTTTCTTGAGATTTTTTTTTTAATTTTTTATTTTTAAATTAGCATCCTCTCAGAAGTAATTATCTCATTTTGATGTTGCAGGATGTTACAGTTTTCTTACCAGAATGGGAAGATGGACATTTTTATCTTGCAAAATACTATGATAAATTAATGCCGATGGTAACTGACAACAAGATGGAAAAACAAGGAGATCTGATTAGATACATAGTTCATCACTTTGGGAGGTTAGAGGGGAACTTTGCTTACTTTCTGTAAAAGGATGACAATTACACTGGGAAAAAAACCCATTTCTGTAGCAATATATTGTCTTTCACAAATTCAGACTGACTCCAATTTTTACGCACTGTTGTAAAACAAAATGCTACGTGCTTCCTTTTCATTTGCATACATAATTAATGTTACTTCTGACTAACCAATTGTGTGTTTTGTCAGACAGTTAATTATTTAATCTGTGGTTTTGAGTAATGAAAACAAACGCTTTATATATTTTTTGGTTGTTGTAGATGCATTAAAATGCTGACATAAATTTCTAAAGTTAGAATGGAATATTAAATGAGAATGTAAAATTTGTATTACTTCTAATATATATCATTCTTTGATTTAAACATTTCATTACAGGTCTCTACAGTATGGAAACCAATTCATTTATCAGTCAATGCCAAGAATGCTGTCTTTATGGCTGGACTTTGGAGCAAAAGCATATGAATATGATAAAGGTAGAACATTTTTTCCCAGTACATAGTTCCCATGTCATTCTTTTGAACAGATGATTGAAAGAAAAGTGAAGTATATTTACAGTTCTTCATTTAGCTTTATTGCCTGAGGTTATATGGAAACAAGAAAGTACTAATATTCTTGTAAAATACAGGATGTTAATATGCAGGAGGGTATTTTAAATTAATTATTTTAATTAAATCTTCCCGAATTTTTTTCAATTATCTAGTGAGACAACATTGTTCCTTGGGTAACTGAAGTCATTAGATACAGGGAAAATCCTTGCATGCCCCTGGTCACCACTTTTAAGGTGCCTCATGAATGATGAGTAGTAGTTTTGTTTGCACTTGCTACAGTAAAGTGTTAGGCTTTGGGGCTTTTTTTTTAGTTTGTTTTGATTCCAGTCTTTGAAGGAATTTTACTGAAATTTTCCACCTCATTTTACTGAAACGTAGGGGAAAAAAAATCTTGTAGGCAGCAGCATGAAGGCATGAGAAACTAACACCACAGATGCACTTCGGGTGGGAGATTTTGGTACAAATGAAAATTGCAAACATTGCTTGAAGGTCCAGAGTGAAGCAGACAGTTGTGCTCCTTGATCTTGTCCTCACTCTACACACTTAGGTCAACTGTTTGGCTGCAGGCACATCAGATCCTGCATTCTGAGGTGCTGATGTGAAACTCAAGCTGGGTCCTCAGGGGCAGAGGTGGAGATAGGAAGATAGGAGCAGATGTGCTAATTTCATCCCATGGAAAGAATTTCTTCATTTCCTCTCCACTAAAGAACATTGGAATCCTTTTATCAGGCAAATACATGGAGTGTTTTTAGTCTGTTCTATGCCACCATATCATTTTAGAGAAGTCATTTTAGGAGTGTAAGGAGATTTAATTTCCTGGTATTCTGCTTAGTTAAATAGCATATGCATTCAGTCACTATATGCTGTGTTAAAAAGAACTTTACAGTTGGAGCTTTTTTGTTGCCTTCAATTTTTTTTTGCTTATAAAATTGCCAACAAAATACTATTCTATAGCCTTGATTTAAATGACTTTCCATTTCCAGTGGGGAGACCCAGGAATATGGTCTTTTCTTTTCATTTTTCAGCAGGTCGTTCAGAACGTGTTCAAATGAAAAATGATCTGGCTAAAATAAACAAGGTGATTACAGAGCACACAAATCACCTGGCACCTTACCAATTCCTGACAGCCTTTTCTCAGCTCATCTCTCGAATCTGCCATTCTCATGATGAAGTCTTTGCAGTTCTGATGGTGATTGTTGCTAAGGTGTTTTTAGCCTATCCACAGCAAGCAATGTGGATGATGACTGCAGTGTCCAAGGTACCTTGATATGTATAGCTACACCTGTTTTTCTCAGAAATGTAAATATAACCCATTTTACTCTAAGCTGATAAGAAGTATTTGAGAGTCTCATTTGTTGTGATACAGTGTTGTAGAAGAGGATATCAGTGCCATCACTGCAAATTATTTTATTGTAGTCTTAATTCAGATATTACAGTTTAAATGTTCCAAATTGGAATGCTAATATGCATCCAAACTTGTATGGTGTATTAGGAAAGGAAATTTGAATAACAAATAGCTGATGAATTGTGTAGTTATGGGCAACAGATTTTGTTGCATTTATTAATTGTGCTACAGTACTTTCAGTCCTATGTCCTATAATCAAAGAATCAACTTAGTAGATAGATGTACAAGTAATCACTTAGCAGTAAGGTCATTCCAAAGCAGACTGGGAAGTATGCTGCATACTGTTTCTTGAGGCTGTCGAAATAACATTCAGGATACACTGACATATTCTTGAATATTGGCCTTTATATTGTGGGACTCCCAAGAATGGTTTCAGAAGTAACCCCCACACACCCACCAACAGTACCACTTCAGCTTTTCAATTGAAGTACATCCTTCTCCAGCTATTAAATATGATAAGCAATAAGGAAAGAATATTATTTACTGGGGGGGATTCTTCAACTCTTTGTTTAATAAATTTTAACTTTCCTTTTTTTTCAGTCCTCTTACCCTATGCGAGTCAACAGATGTAAGGAAATTCTAAACAGAGCTATTCACATGAAGGAATCTTTAGCAAAATTTATTGGAGATGCCACACGCCTTACGGACAAGCTGTTGGAACTCTGCAACAAACCGGTACTTACAAAAATAAAGAAATGAGTGCATGTTGTAGGATTATTCAAGAACCTAATGCAAAAGTGCTTCTGATTGCTTTCATTAGCCAATTCATAATATTAATTATATTATTAATAATTTATTGTATTACTAATTATATAAAAATAATAATTGTTATTTATTAATAATATTACTGCAGTTTAGCAGAAACTGCACTAAATTGTAAAACATTTAAAATAGCTCTAAACTGAGCACACTGTAGAATCTTTCAGTACATAATAGCTTGTTTAACAGTGCATGGACTTTATACTGTTTTGTACTTTCACATATCATTCATGCCCATTAATTTTCAGAGTTTTACTGTAAAAATAGGGTGGTTGTGCTTTTATGAACAAATCAATTTGATAATAATGGTAGAACTAAATGAATTCTTTCATTATTCTGTATTTATATTCAAAGTGAAAAATATGTCTGTCATATCAGCCAGATATATTTACTTCTTGATTATTTAACTTGAAATGTAGCTTGCTGTTCTTCTTATTACAATCAGCATTTATTATTCTAGTCTATTTATTAGTTAATATGAAAGGGCAGTATTATTTTAAGTGTTTGTTAACTTTAAAGGTTATTTCTAACTTTGGTCATCCTTTTTTTTCAAGGTTGATGGAAACAACTCAACATTAAGCATGAATATTCATTTCAAAACACTGAAAAGATTAGTAGAAGACCACACATTCAGTGAAATTCTCATTCCCTTACAATCTGTAATGATACCGACTCTTCCTTCAATTCCTGGTACCCATGCTAACCATGACCCTTTTCCTGGCTGCTGGGCCTACATTGCAGGCTTTGATGATGTGGTAAGGCTCTAGTTGTCACCTGCTTTTTCACTTCATGTTAAACAAACATAGCTGCAGATACATCTCTGTTCTCTAGAAATGGGAGGAGGAAGTAGGAAATTCAGTAATTACTCCTGTGAATACTGAGTGGATTCTGTCATAGCAGCCTGAGGCAGGTGTGGCCCTTTGGCACTCAGATAAATCTTTTGGTCTGAGGTTAATGGGCTGCAGCACTGTGGAAGTGCTAACACAATTGGCTGCAGTGGTTTACTACAATTACACACTTTATTTTAGATAATCTGATACAGATGTTAGTAAAATGCATTTTTCTTTAGGTGGAAATTCTTGCCTCACTTCAAAAGCCAAAAAAGATCACCTTGAAAGGTTCAGATGGGAAATCTTACATTATGATGTGCAAGCCAAAAGATGATCTGAGAAAAGACTGTCGGCTCATGGAATTCAACTCCCTTATTAATAAGGTTTGATGAATGGGACAATCAGGTGCATTATACTTATTGACCAGGACAGGACACTGAGCTATCTAGCAAAAAAAGCCAATTTAGCTTTAGCAAGAAAACAGTAGCAATTGATACTGTATGACTTCTTACAGGCTTGTGAAAACAATAACAAATTACAATATTCTGCCAAAACAATTGCTTATTCCAGCAAAAATAGACAGGACAGATTATTTACAATAAATAAATATCTGCAGACTTTCTGCTGTCGTGCTTAATATTTCTTATTTAGTAATTTATAATATATTTTGTAAAACATAGGTAAATTAATTTTTTCGTACTGAAGTATTGCCATACCTGTTATTTTAGTTCTATTTTGCTTTTCAGCAATATGCTTAAGGTACCATATCTTCTGTGAGGTTAAAGCAAATGACAGCACCTCTGAAACACTAAAAGATTTATTTCAAATATTGCTTTTAAGGGATTTAAGCCATGTACAAGTTATACAATTTGACTATTTTATTGCAAAATCCTCTTTTTTTAAATTTACTTTGGAGAACAGATGCACATTTTCCTTTCATTTGACCTACTGCAGACTGTGAAGCTTAGATTTGTAAATTCTAGATTGTGTGATTAGAAAGTAGTTATAGATAGAATGTAAATGCTGTAGATCCATTTTGATCCTATCTGTGTTCTGTGTTAATCTCATTTTCCTTTTGTGAATAGTGCTTAAGAAAAGATGCGGAGTCCCGTAGGCGAGAGCTCCATATCCGCACCTACGCAGTGATTCCATTAAATGATGAATGTGGCATAATTGAGTGGGTGAATAACACTGCTGGTCTAAGAAATATCCTGATAAAACTTTATAAGGAGAAAGGTAAAGAAATATATTAGACTATAGTAAAAGTTTTTAGGTATTTTTAAAGGGCTTGTGTCTTACTAAGTAAATGAAACAAATGGCAAGAGTCAGGCTAAATTCTAGGAAGATGTAGTCACATGTATTTTTATCTTTCAGCAATATATTATTGTTCATATGTGTGGTAGACTTTTGCTCTTAAATGGAAGAGAGTTGGTGCTTGCAATGAACAAGTTCCTTACAAGAACTGATACCACAGGCATCTTAATACTTTCCTACATCTCGTGATGTAAATTGTTTCAGCAGCATGGGGATGTATGTGCAGCACTGAATAATAACTGAACTTTTTCTTTAGATTTGATTTGTTATTTTTCATTTCTATTACATTTATATGAGATAATTAAGATAATATACAATTGAATCAAGGTTAGGAATACAGTAGCTTTCCAGAGAAAAGATCAGATTTCTTTTGAATTTCTTGTTAAAAAAGCAGCTTTCTGATCAGTGCAATAAAAGTTTGGGGAAAAACTTTCTTGTACCCCACAACCAACATGGTTTATAGATTATTTTTCATTTGTTCATTTATTTCAACTTTATGGAGAAATTTATTTTCTTTAAATTACCATATTGTAATAGTACATATAAGGCTTTGTATTTGGGGTTTCTTCTGCCTAACTGAGGAAGTCTGTTGCAGGTATTTATATGACTGGGAAAGAGCTGCGGCAGCACATGCTTCCAAAGTCAGCACCTTTGCCTGAAAAGCTGAAAATGTTCAAAGAGGTCCTTCTGCCTCGTCACCCTCCTCTCTTTCATGAATGGTTTCTTAGAACATTTCCTGATCCTACTTCATGGTGAGTGACTGGGGTTGGGTCAGCTCAGGAACATCTACTTTGTGTATTTCCCTAAGAATTAATGGGACCACAGGATGAGGACAGCTGAGGCAAGGAGAGCCTCAGAGCTGCCTGCTGTATCTCCACAGGTACAACAGCAGGTCAGCCTACTGCCGCTCCGTTGCTGTCATGTCCATGGTGGGCTACATCCTGGGGCTGGGAGACCGCCACGGGGAGAACATCTTGTTTGATTCTTTCACTGGGGAGTGTGTGCATGTGGATTTCAACTGCCTTTTCAATAAGGTGAGAAATGAGCACTTGCTGTGCTCTGTATATTATATGCATATAAGTTATAAATTTCTACTGTCTTGGGGTTTTTTCCAAGTTTTTACTTTAATACATCCATTGTGTTCTTTGCCTCACTTTGTCTTGTATTTATATCCCAAAAAAGCCTGGGATACATAAAGAGGATATGATCGTTCTGTGTGCTGCAGTCAATGAAAACCACCTTTTTGATTTAGCCAGTATCAGATGACTTGATGTCGATACACTCAAACAGCCCAAATTTTAGACTATTTATATTTTGTGACTCTTCTCTCTCCACTATCACCCTCCAAACAAAACTGTAATTGCTACATTCAGAATTCTGCTGCTGTGGAGAATTTCTTGTTCTCTCTTACACAAATTCAGCACAAAAATTGTGGCCAGATTGGGATTTGGAGTTTTGGTGTTCCAGTTGAAAGATGTTTTTGGTGTGGGACATGAGGCCTTTTTAATTCTGATAAGTGAGGTAGAAATATTGTTAGGTTATTTCTTCTGGTTTCTTTTTAGTAAGTCTAAATTGTCCTATATAACAATTTTAAAAAATGTTTTTAAGCTAACTTGCATATTATAAAAGAAAAGTTAGCATTTTGCAATGAGACTACAGAGCATAAATATATATTTAAGAACAAAATTTTATACCCTGCATTAGTGTGTTAAAACAGGGGAAAAGAGGTTATTTGGACAATGTTATCTTTTACTCACTGTAATTTCCCCTTATCTGAGTAGGACTGTGAGCTGAGCAAATATCTCTTGCCAGCTAGGAAACTGCCACTGACAACGATGGAGGAAAAAACTTAAAGCCAATGCAAATGCTACTCTTTAATAATGCTTAAAACACTTAGGGCATACCTTTTTTTCTCAATGTAAAGGGAGAAACTTTTGAAGTTCCGGAAATCGTTCCTTTCCGCCTCACCCACAACATGGTTAATGGGATGGGGCCCATGGGAACAGAAGGTCTCTTCCGAAGAGCTTGCGAAGTCACCCTGAGGCTGATGCGTGACCAGAGGGAGCCTCTGATGAGGTATGGCAACTGCTTTTGCTACAAACTCCTCAAAGCTGTCTGTAGTCTAAACGTGTGAAACAGTAACTGCTGGGGAATATGCCAGTTCCAGCATATGCCTATCCTGCAGCTCACTCTCACCATGACATGGAGCTAAATATAAAGCTGTATAAATATTCAGCACTAACTACAGGCTCCTGCCAGTGTTTGTGTTTTGAAAATTAAATGTATTTTATGTATCATATCCTTTTCTAAATTTTTTATTTATTTAGTGTCTTAAAGACTTTTCTCCATGATCCTCTTGTGGAATGGAGTAAACCTGTTAAAGGGAATACAAAGGCCCAGGTGAATGAAACTGGAGAAGTTGTCAATGAAAAGGTGAGTTTAAAACAAACACAGCCAAGGTATTTAAATGTCAAATGTCCATTATTGTTACGAATTACATACTTCCTAATTGAAACTTCATCTTTTTTTTTCTTCCATTTAAAAATTTCTCTGGTTGTTCTTTGTTATCTCTCTGTTCATAACTTTTATCTATAAAGAGATTTTTTTTTAACTGATAAAAAATGTAATTTATCTACTAAAGAACCAAACAAGAAAGCCTGTAATTCTCTTGTTGGTATTACTAAATCAAGGACAATATCAGCAGAAGCAATGCATCTCGTTACCCCTCACTTGCAGAGTCCTCCAGATTTACAGTGATGGTAATATCTGGAGTCCTTTCCATGTGTATTTTTATGCTTTTCCTGAGTGGATCTTTATTATTGAATAAATATGTGCCTTAGTACATATAAAGAATTAAATGATTAAAATTAAGATTTTTACTGTTTCTTTATTAGCTGCTGCTGAAGACTGTATTATTCATCCAAAGTATAGCTTAATTTTTATCTTCCCTCTGTGCAAAATTTCTGATTTGTCCCTTTCTATTTTTTGAGGTTTTTTTAAGGACTATTTAATGAAAATAAATGTGTAGTAGCAGACAATACTTAGGGAGCACTGACAAACACAACGGCTAAGATAAGGAAAAACTACATCCCTGAAACTGTATGACAACAAAGAACTTACCTGTTCTATTTCAGCACAGAAAATCTCGTGGTCTTCAGTTACTAACAAGGCTGTGTCTGCATTCTTTTACAAGAATTTTCTTTTACAAGACCACCCACACAATTGTATATGTTAACTGCTTTTTCTGGAGAAGTGCCAACGGTATGCTTTAGCTTTAAAAGAAAATGTGTGAGTGTAATTGGTATGAACTAGCAACTCCAGTGGGCCTTGGAACAGCTCATTTTGAGATGCTCAGCACAGCCTCTTTAATATGACTTCTTCATTTTCAGTTGCTCATAATTTTGACCTAAATTTTCCAGACTTAAATTTTATCCAGAATTCCAGGAACAAGGCTAGGAAAATATTGCATTTATTTGAAATTAATTGTATGCAATAAAGCTTTCCAACAATTATCAAATATATTTATATAGCTCTTTCAGTCTCCTTTGGTGACTTTTAACTGTAAAAATGTAAGGTAAGAGTTATAGCTTGGCCAATAATATATACATTCTAAAGAATTGTTCTTAAAAGTGAGTAGCCTTTGTTTTCAGTGTAGCTGGTATAGGCATCTGGATTTTGTATTAAATTATAATATGATTTCAAACACGTCCTAAGAAATACTGGTTTTATTTTGAGAAGTGGAAGTTCATGAATAGTACCAATTTTTTTTTTTCTTCTTTCCAGGCCAAAACCCATGTCCTTGATATAGAACAACGGCTGCAAGGTGTCATTAAGACTAGAAACAGAATCAAAGGATTACCTTTATCTATTGAAGGGCATGTTCACTACCTCATTCAAGAAGCAAGTGATGACAACCTGCTCTGCCAGATGTACATGGGCTGGGCTCCATATATGTGATATTTGTTCCCTTTGGAATGATAGCATCCACAAGTGCTGTAGCTATAATGTTGTTGTGAAGGAATCAGTCAGTGGTACCTGGTTAACTTCTGTTGATTTTTGGCTGCAAGCAGAAGAACAGCTTATGGTCTTCCAAAATCTGTGTAAAATGTACAGTGCCCTTGCAAGGATGCTATGAATGCAGATATGTAAGGTCTTAGGACTTACCTTTTGTACACACATAGAAGGCAGTATAACTGCTTAAAAATTAGACTATGCAAGGCTCTGCAAGTCTCTGACTATATGAAAGATTTTCATGATGTTGACAGATGCACTCTATAAAGTACTGTATATTTTTGTAAACATGTTTCTTATTTGGCTTAGATTAGAAAATAAAACAATGAAGTTTAATACTGATAGGATGTAAAGTGGTTATTTCAACTTTTGTGCTCATATTCAGAAGGGCTTTCTAAAAATTATTAGTATTTCTTTCCAGCAGTAGACTTTTCTTCAACTTTCTTCCATGTTGCCTAGCTGTCTCTAGGAGAGCTTTTGGGAACTTAAATCTTAGCGTGAGTAAACTGGTAGAGTGGTTCCATGTTCTGAACCTGTTTCCTTAGCCCTTGAGTGCTAAAAAGCCCTCCTGAAGGACACAGCACAAAGCTGGGAGCTGGAGGACCCTGGCAGTGCGACCGTAAGGCCAGGGCAGCAGGCAGGTGGTTGTAGCTGTGACTGTAACATCCGTGTAGGCTCCTGAGAGCCTTGTGCATCCCCTCCTCCTCCCCTGGAAAAAGCACAGCTCTAGGGAGTGTTTTTCAGACTCCATTTCAGAAAAGGTGTTTTAGTACAGACAAGAGTAGACTAAAATATGGTTGAAAGGCAAATGCTAACTTAAAGTAATGCTTGCTTTCTAGGCATCCAAATTGTAGGGAAATGAGGGGTGGGGGGGAAATAGGGAAAAATTATACCCTTTTAACCTACAGTGGGCTATCATTAGAATTTTTATACAGTGGTTTTGTTTCTGCTGTTCTGAGAGACAAACAACGCTGTTAGATTTTGATTACAGGCTCACCTGGTAGTGTGACACACGAGTGTGTCTTCTGTTCAGCTGAAATCCAGAGGTTTGGGAAACTAAAATAATGGGGTCTGTAACTGCTTCTAGGGTGTTTGTTTCTCTGTCGATCTAGTGGGCAATCTAGAAGTGTTGTCACTGTCCCATAAACGTGACGTGTTTTCCTAGTAAAATATTTGGAACATACAGTGGTCTTTTCCGGTGTTGTGTTTGAGTGCTGACGTTCTGTTTTTCCCAGGCTTTATCAGTTTAGCGGAGCGCAGAGAGCCGCCCGGGGAGCTGTTGCACCGGGCGTTGCCGTCGCGCGGGGAGCAGATCTGCTGCCCGGGCCGTGGGGACGTGGGCCCGGGCTGGGGTGGGG
>VXBC01009193.1:0-40259 GCA_013399945.1 Ploceus nigricollis | reverse complement strand
GCACCCGCGGGGAGCCCAAGGTCGGAGTTCACTCCTTGTTGGGCTCAGAAAAGTTACAGCTGCTGACGGCCAATGGCGCGGTAATGACGAGGGACAGGTTTTACAGCTCTGCTGCGTTTCCTTGTTGTCGCCTGCGTCGGACAGTTTGTGTTGGTAGCTAAACCGGGAAGTATGTTCAAGCCTGGAAAACGAAAGCTGTAAATCATACTTCTAATAGTTGGACAAAGACGTCATCTTTTCAGAGATGTCATGTTTGGTACCTGTTGGATACGAGTGCTTCTAATTATCATTTTCAGCTGGTGTGACGGATGTGGTTTTATAGATTGAGTAAGGATCTTCTGAGATAGGTGATAATTGAGTGTGTTTGAATATTAATACATTTTCCCTAAACACTTGTGATTTTTAAAGATTAAATAGCTGTTCTGTCAGTGTAACTTAGATGCCCAGCTCAAGTGATTCCCAGCCTGGATGTTTGGCCTTGCCTTACCTGCTAGTTTTAAAGCAGTTTTCAAAGCTTAGGTCTTTGCTTATGATTTGTTGGCCTTCTCTGAAGTGTCTAATGCTATCTGTGTAGCAAGGTAGCAGCAGTTTATGCTGCCTTTTCTGCTGTTTCCTTAGAAGCCTGGGCTGCTCACACATTTTTAAACTTGTGCTGAAGAGCTGTGGCAAGCTGAGGAGACAGCAGTGTCTGCTCTAACCAGGGGAATGGCAGCAGGGGGTGCTACCCTTGATGCCTTCTGAAAGAGGCAGTTAGAGCTCTTAAGATAAACAGTAAACACGACTTAACCCTTCCAGATCACTTGAATATACAGGCTGACACATACTGGCATCTAGAGTATATGCTAACAGTAAAAAAAACAAACCAACAAATTGAGAGGCCTATCTATGTAAAACAGCATTATTGTTAAATCATATTATAGCTGTGCTTCTTGAAGAAAACATAGGGCCTTTTATGTATGTTGCTTCCATGTGAAAGCTTTCGTTTTTGTCTCTTTAAAATGCTGCCTGTGCACTGCCCTGCTCACTTTTCTGAAAGCATTGAGAGCAGTTTGGTTACTGAGTTGAACCATACTAAAGATCATGATATGCAACAGAAGACTAGTTACAGCAGCTGAATGGGGATCATTCCTGATCCTGCCTCTAATTTCTTCTCTTCACCATTTCCTCTTTCTAAGACAGTTTATTGCTCTTGCTTCTGGAGGATGAATGCGAGCCCAACAAGGTGCCTTTAAAGATGTGTCAGCAGCAGTGCTATAGAAGACTGTAACAAGTCGGCAGTGCCTTTTCCTAGGTGTGATGATAGGGGGATTTTTGTGAACAGTCTTACTGGGGGATTAGGGAATAGATTTGTTTAATGTCAGTTGCTCTTGTGGTGCATTTTGGTGACGCGAGGTAGCAGTGGCCCCTTTGCGTCATACGTTTACCAGTGTTTGTTCTCTATATGTTGCTTGTGTATATTTGGGAAGGCTTTCTTTTTCCTTAAAAGAAAGTGTGACTGCTATAGATAAGGCTGTTAGAAGAGCAGAAAACTAGAACGAAAAAGAAACTCTGGAAAGTCTGGGTAAGAAATCGATGTTATTATTGCGAGCTCTCTGCTTTTGGTGCTAATTTCCACTCTCTAGACTCAAAGATGCTCACAAGCATAGCTGAAGAGACAGCATGCAGTCGTTGGGGTAGGAACTGCTGAGGAGGGGGAGAACTCTAAAGGTTCTTAAGTCAGCTTTGCTTGGAAATATTGTTGGAAATCGCATACTCAGTTTTGTAGGTTTTTTTGTTTGTAGTGCAGCTATGAAAGGTTGAATCGATTAAATGTGCAGGCTTACAAAAAAGAAAAAAAATCTTCCTGAAAACAGTGGTTTTGGTTTGCTTTTCCATTTTACAATGTAGAAGATAGTCTGAGCACAGGGGCAGAAGTTTTGAGGTTCCAGAAACAGCCAGGATAAAGTAGGAACCTGTTCAGCTGACTTGACTGACTGAGAAAAATCAAAGTAATAGATTGCATATGCAGGCAAACCCATACCCGGTCCAGATATTCTTACTCTGCCTGTTGGTGTGCAGGAGGTTCCACAGAGGTCTTCCCACCTCAGCTCATTTCTAGAGTGCTCTCAGGTGTGCCTTGGGCAGTGGCTGCATTCACCAAGTGGTACTAACTGTGGCATTTGCAGATTCCAGAATTTGACAACTTGTACCTGGACATGAATGGCATTATACATCAGTGTTCACATCCAAATGATGACGATGTCCACTTCAGAATCTCAGAAGATAAGATTTTTGCCAATATTTTTCACTATTTGGAAGTACTATTTCGCATTATTAAACCAAGAAAGGTTTTCTTCATGGCGGTTGATGGAGTAGCTCCAAGAGCAAAAATGAATCAGCAGCGTGGGAGACGTTTTAGGTAAGAAGATCAGTTCTGACTCTGTCTTGAGGATAGTAAACACTTAAAAGAACCCACTTACTGAAATGTATGCCATGAAAAGTAAAAGGGATGATGAGTGGTTGTGCCTTTGACAGTAGTTTTAATTGAATAAGGGTAACTACCTGTAAAATGTTAAAATCAGGATTCCAAAAGGAAAGTTTGATTGTTACATAAATTCTTCTCTGTGTATGTGGCACTTGGTGACAAGGGGAGCTTTTTCTTATGAAATTTTCTGTGAAACAACTCTGCAGTGGAGCTCTTTCAGATGTTTCCAAATGCTTCATAACCTGTGAGAGTCTTTGGTATTTATGAATGCTAGTTCTGGATATGCCTATTTGGTAGCTGTAGTGGAAGGCATAGAAAAAAATCAAATTTCTAATGAAACTGATTTCTTATTGATACCAGTTACCAAGCTAGTTCAGATACAGAGCTACAAGTAGATTAAGAATTGCAGTAATGTTTTGGGAGATTTGGAAGCTTTTTTAAGATTGCTGTAAGGAAAAATAGCCAGTGGTCTGACAGTACCGGGACGGTGAGTGAAATGCAGCCTGAACAAGCTGCAGGAAAGGAACAGGAGAAAACATTTTTGAGCAGCTGGATTTTTTTTGTGGTTTGGTTTTTGACATATTTTTTTCTTTAAGGAATAAAAGAGGTTGAGAGGAAGCAGAGATTAAGGGTTCTAAATAGAAAATTGTAGCAGAATTGAGGGCCAGACAAAAACCTAAGACTTTGGTGATTACTATATCTCTGTTTCAGAAGTGTTTAGGAAATTCTTGGCCAGGAAAGTCTGGCATGATGTTTGTTAATTTCTCCATTACTGGGCATGGTAAATTGTTCACTCGTGACTCCCTTGGAATTCCACACCTGCTGCTTTGTTTAACTATGTTACAGTTATTGTTCTAGGGTAGCATTTTCAGATGTTTAGATAACAAATATTCCTGTTGTTTCAACGTTAATAGCCATTCATTGTGATCAACCGTTGTATGTTCACCTTGGTAATCTAAATACTAACTGCATTTGAATAAGAATGATTGTCACATTTCTATGAAAAAAGTGCTTAGTTGTATCAGAAATAAGTTCAAACTCTATTCAGGAATTCAATTTCTCTCCTTTTTTATTTTTTAAGCACTCTAAGTAATCAACTATATTTATTTTGTCAAAAAGCTGTACTTAGGATATTAACATTTGACTAAGAAGATTTGTTCTCTACTCTCTCTCCAATGCTGTTTTGTTTTAGATCAGCAAAAGAGGCAGAGGACAAAATAAAAAAGGCATTGGAAAAGGGAGAAACTCTCCCTACAGAAGCCAGATTTGATTCCAACTGTATTACACCAGGTAAGATAACTTGTTGATTATCTAAATTTAAGTGTTTATGGTTTGTCATCTGTACTTTGGTACTATTTTCCTATCTTTAGGCATGTTTTTTAAAAAATAGAAGACAGAATCAATAAAGGCTTAAGTAAGTTTGTACAAAAGTTTTAGTAACATCCAGTAGGATTGGAATACTGTCTTATTCTAAAAATTTTTTAGATTACTATGTAAAAAGGGAAGTGTCTTAGGAAAGAAACCAGTCATCTCCTTCGTCTCTGGCAGAAGTTTTATTTGTTGGCATTTTTTTTAATACTTCTGATATGTAAATGTAAACTAGTGAAAAACTTTAACTTAGGTTTCTGTTTTCAGGAACTGAATTCATGGCCAGATTGAATGAGCATCTTAAATATTTTGTAAATATGAAGATTTCCACAGACAAATCCTGGCAAGGAATAACAGTCTACTTATCAGGCCATGAGGTCATTATATTTTCTTACTATCCTATTTTACATAATTTTTTTTGTACAGAATAATACTTACTGCTGAATTTTTGTGGGGTTTTTTTTTGTTTTGGTGTCCAGACTCCAGGGGAAGGTGAGCATAAAATTATGGAGTTCATCAGATCGGAAAAAGCAAAGCCCCATCATGATCCAAACACAAGACACTGTCTCTATGGCTTAGATGCTGACTTGGTATGTGCAATTAAAATAATACAAACAACAGGGATTTGTCAAGTGTCTACATTTTTGATATCTTCCTAAGCTCATAGGATTTTAAAATGATTTGAAACAAGCATATCATTTTGTATTCCTGCAAACTTTTGAATTTGTAATGAAACCAAACATCGAAATTTCTTTATACTGCTTGAAAGGTTTAAAAAAATTTCAAAAGTAAGATCTTTCTGATATCTCTTTGTAATAGATAATGCTGGGATTAACAAGTCATGAGGCACACTTTGCGCTCTTAAGAGAAGAAGTCAGATTTGGTGGTAAAAAGGCTCAAAGGTGAATTGATTTAACTTTACTCTTATTTTATTTATGATGAAATTATATCCAAAACATACTAGGTGACTAAAACAGGTGTGTGTGGTGGTTTGTTTTTTTTTTTAATTGATTGCATAGTAATTCAATGAAGTCTTAGTTTATTCTTTGGGTTAGAATAGTCATGAAATTAGAGAAATCAACGTGCTGAATTGTGCATTTGAATTGGTTTACATGAAAAAATGTTTGCTGTCAGAACAGCTGATAAAAAGTCCTTAAAACTTTGGTATGTTTTACCTTTTTCTTCATGTAATAATGGAGCAACCTGGGCTGTATTGACATTGTTTCCATAACTGTGTTATGCAGGTATCAACTTTCTAAAGTGTGTGTGTGTATATATATATATATATATGTATATATATATGTATATGTATATCTGAGGTTTTGTGCATAAATGTAAATTACTAAGATAATTACTAAAATAAACTCTCTTGAATCTCTTGAAATGGCTGGGTAGATGCTCTTATTCAGGGTTTGCCCAATTGAAATAACTCGTGGTCTATAAACAGTCAGAAGATGGTGACTTGTTCCAGAGCTGTGCATGTACCTGGAGCTGTGCTGAAGTAATACAGAAATAATTTCCTGTGGCTGGGTTCCTTCTTTGAAGGACCTTAGGTATATATTGGGTACATAAAGGTAGAAGATGGGAGAGACAGAAATAAACATTTCTGCCACTGAAAGGATTTTGGATAACACAGGATAAGTCATAAACGTTTAGATAAATGCATAACTTTTGCTAATAAAGGAATATTTAATTGCCAAGGACAATATGATGAACATCAGAAATATGCTTTCTTTTCAGTCTTTGCAGTCAGCATTTCACTAATACTCATGGATAGTGTTGGCATGCAGCACTGCAATATTTTTTAAAGACCTTACATCTAATCAAAGCAAAACCGTGGTTTTACCTTTCTAAAAAATAAAATAATGTGAAATGAATGTGATTACTTTTTGAAAGATTAATTAGTGAAAGTATGAAATCAAAAGGTAAAGTGTTATTTATTCCCCTCCCCCCACCAGCATTGTTCCATGTTGTATTTTCTGAATAATTTTGCTCATTTTAATAATTTACTTCTGTAAGTTACAGGAATTGCCTTCTGTCAATATTGTCACTTTTATAGATACTTACATTTGGAAATTTGAAAATCCTAAAAATACGTACAAATTGACATCTCTCCACAATTTTTTTCATTGAGAGAAATTGCTTGTCTTAGCAGGATTTTCAAGACCAGTGCAATGAAGAGTAAGGGTAGAATGTCTCTAGAGTCTTATAGCATCAAATAACTGATTGCCAAAGTTCTTTAATACCATGGAGATTAATGAAAATTACATTTAAAAATGACACAATTGATTCTGAAGCCCGATGTAGCTCAAAATTTGTCTTATATGAGTTTATCTGAAGGCTGCTATCATACACATCTTCCTCTTAGGATAATTTCTGAAATTTCCTATGTATGTGTGAAGACACAAGTATTTATGCTGGTTTGTCGTTGGAGGTGGTCTCAGCTACTTATATCTACAAGGTGAAATAGTCCTTTATTAATTTGAAATAAATCATTTAGCTCATTAATTTTTTGGTGTAGGTATTCACTGTTTTGGGGCTAATATTGGCTTAGGGTTTTTACGAGTAGTTTTAGCAAAGAGAAAAAAGGAAGGCAGAATATGTGTTGACTATGCCATAAACCAACAGTAGGTTTGTTATTCTTCTACTGCTGCATTGAAACCACAAAATAATACATACAGAGCATGTTTTCAAGTTGAACATATTCATCTCTTACAAGAAGCATTTCAAATGACTACAAATGTAACCCAGCTGGTTTACATGGAAATCTGTGTATTCTGTTCTCATTCAGACTAGTTAGAAAATACCTTAAAATGGTGAGGCTTGGTGCCAAGTTAGGCTAGTTTGTCTCTTTTTTGAGCAATGGAATAAGGATTTAGGAAATAGTTACTGCAGCATGGAACTCCACAAAGCTGTTCTCTAAGTTAATTCTTCTCCATACAATCACATCTGGTGTTTAGAAGATTCTACTGCAAAATTTTATTGACCAAATCAGATTAATCCTAAAACAGATTCAAGGAAATGTTTTTACATTATTTCTTCTACAAAGATACAATCCTAGTAGAATTTCTTGTGTTTGGGTAACCATGGACTTATTAATGTTAATGTTGAAAGTGTGTTTATAAATAATTAACTTGGTGGTTTGAATAATTTACAGAGTGTGTGCACCAGAGGAAACCACGTTTCATTTACTGCACTTATCACTGATGAGAGAATATATTGATTATGAATTTTCCCCAGTAAAAGTAAGTTCTAATGGAGCAGGGATGGGAAAAAAATGTGTGAATGTGTGAAGTCTTCATGCAAAAATGACAACAAAAGTTATACTCCTATGTTCTTTTTTCCTTTTTCCTCCAGGACAAGATTTCTTTTGAATATGATATTGAAAGGATAATAGATGATTGGATCTTAATGGGTTTCCTTGTAGGAAATGATTTTATTCCTCATCTACCTCATTTACACATTAATCATGATGCACTGCCGCTACTTTATAGAACATACATGGCTATCTTGCCAGAACTGGGAGGTGAGAAAACTAAGTTCAGTTGTGGGAAGTAGAAGCATTAACATTGATGTATTTTTATTCATTGACCTTTTTTCACATTAGAATGTTTAGCATTTACTACACTTTCCTTAGAGAGGCAGCAAGATTACATTTTATTACCTTTGTGGCATTTAAATGCAAATCTTAAAACTGTTGAATTGTTAGTTCAAAAGCATACTTAATTTTCTCAACAGGTTACATCAATGAAAATGGGCATCTGAATTTAGAACGTTTTGAGAAATATCTTACAAGATTGTCAGATGTAAGTAACTTTGAAACTTATAGAATGTTGAATTTAAACTCAGTATGGTACCCTAAAATACACCGTACTGTAATTTTAATGAGCTGTTAAATGGCTGTGTTTTACAGGTGGTTTAATCAGCTGTTTTAGCATTGAACAGATGGAGTCCAATCAGTTGTTGTCTGATCTTATAGCATAAGAGGAAAAAGATTGTATCATTTGATCTGTGCTTTAGCCAGCACAATGCTTTTAATACTGCAAGTCAAATGAGGATTCACCAGTAGAATCATGGTACTCACTTCCCATCAAAGTGTGTGGCAGTATCAGGTAAAGCTGATTAGAGCAGGTGCCAGTAAAGCCAAGGATGTGGGTTCAGTCCCTCTAGACCAGGTGCCAGTAATGCCAGGGATGTGGGTTCAGTCCCTCTAGAGCAAGTGCCAGTAATGCCAAGGATGTGGGTTCAGTCCCTGTAGGGCCATTTACATAACAGTTGGACTCAATGATCCTTGTGAGTCTCTTCCAGCTCAGAATTGTCTGTGATTTTTGTGTATTCTTAAAGCTTGCTGCAGGCAGTGATGTTCTTTGTTTCCTCTGCTGGTAGTTTCCTGTGGGATAAGCTGTGTCTGAAGGTCTTGGAGGGGAGAATTGTTTCCAAGTTTTTTATGAAAATCACTAGTAAAGGTCAAGGAGCATCTCTGAGAGGCAGGCATCAATGTTGTTCATGAACTAACAGGTGTACAGGAGATAATCCTGTTAAGTGCCAGTGCAGTAATCCATCCTAGAGATGAGGTAAGGTATAGGCTATATAGAAATGGAAAGGATTAAACCTTCTGCTGAATTTGGCAAAAGGGAGATCATCTCTTGTCCCTGCTTCAGCCTTATTTTCTGGTTCTTGGATAGAGCTGAAAGTGATCTAACTTGAAAGTGTTAGATCTTAGTGGCACAAGGCTGTATTAACCAGACCCTATATGTGTACTGCTTCTAGAGTTGATAGTGAAATGTAGAAGTTATTTCATTCTTTTTTGTTACACCTTGCTGCCTTACTGAAAGAAAACAAAATATGGCTTAGCTGTATGTTACATATTGCTGAGAAACAGGATTTTTAGTATTAATCTGTTTAGTTGTATCTCTAGGGCAAAATGTTTATGTACAGATGACTCTAGATGTAGTCTAATGCACATACTACAAAGACATTGGTAATCTGGCATTCTAAATTTGACATCCCTCAAATATTTGCAAACTTACTTTAATCTCACAGTTTGATCGTGAACACTTCAGTGAAGTCTTTGTTGACCTAAAATGGTTTGAAAGTAAAGTGGGCAATAAATACCTCAATGAAGCAGCTGGGATTGCAGCAGAGGAAGCCAGAAAAAATAAACAAAAGAAACAAAAGGTCAGTGTTTTATATGCACAATTTCAGAAATAAGAAGGTTACTTTTTGCAAATCAGTAATTTAATCTTAGACAAATTAAGTGGCATAAACCTCTTTTTTTTTTGAGATTTTTTTCAAACTGGAAAAGGTAGTAAATTGTAACAGTTTGCATTCTGCCTGTATGCATTGCTGGTTGTGAGTGATTAAATGGTTCAGTCAGGGGCAGGTGCTCATGATTTTTAAAGTCTCATAAACATGTATTTAATGCTTTGCTGTTCTTCAAAAGCAGCAGAACTTAACTTTTGTGTGTGTTGTGATCAAACCTGCTATGCTTCATAATCTTAATTTTTAATGCATAGTCTGCTGTAAGTTCCATATATTTCAGATACACTGATCGAACATTCATATACAATCTTGGTATTGGCTAACTACTGGACAACAAATAGGGAATGAGCAATTTCATTGGTGAGGTATCTCAGATCAGTGTTAAACTTGCAGTTCTAGATATAACCAATTAATAAGGAACAGCAGCTTGTATATGTGTGTACTACTACATAACAGTATCCTGTCTCTGCCCCAGTGTCAAGTTCCCCACCACCACTTCCACTGACTGCCCTTCACTATATGCTTCAGCAGGGTGTAGAGTAGCAGGAGAAAATTCCTTTGCATTTAATCTGTCTTTGTATATTGTTATCCTGTTCTTTGTGTACAGAGCAATTTTGGAAAGAGTAGCATTTTGGAACACACATATTCAGGTATTTTTTTAGTAGTTAATGTTTTGAGACTGCTCCTTTTGTCTGATCTGTCCTTTTTGTCTGCTTAAATAATATTCTTGAAGCAATTGTAAGAGAAGGAAATGGAGTTTATAATAAATAATATTTTTATATTTTGATTGTAGCATTTTGAGTTGCAAGTTTTGAATGGGGTTCGTGCATATTAACCTGTATTTTTACATTATCTCAAATCTTAATTTAATAGGCTCAGGAAAATTCTATATCTTTGGCTGCTTTAGAAAAAAATGAAGGTGAAGTGACTCCTAAAAGTAAGTGCAAATAACTTTTCCATACACGTATAACAAAAAATATGTGTATAGATTTCAAAGAACTGTAAGAATTGCATGTCAGAGATGAGCCTAATCTGAATGCAAGACACGTAGTCAGCTGTTGGGAAGTGGAACTGCTCTGGTGAGAGAGGGTGGGGCTAAAGTTTTAGAGGTGCTTCTTCACTGCCCTGTATTTTCATGATGAGTTAAAGGAATTAATGAACAAACCTGCAACAATATTAAGGTTTTGATAATTTTATGCATAGGTATTTTCTTAGATGGAGGGACAGGGGAACAGATTTTTGTATGGCTTTAGGATTTTTGGTTGTGGTTGGTTTTAAACTCATTCTACTCGTAGGAAATGTTTCTTGTTCATGTTTTGAAATTAATTGTCAAAAATGTATGAATATTACTACATGATGTTAGACAATATTGCTGAACATAATTGAATTTTAAAATTCATTTCAGTGTTTTCTCAGATTTTTTTCTGATGGCTTATATTACATTCTCTGTTCTTGTAATTGGGCTAAAAAATGGGTTGCCTGTTTTAAAAATTCCAGAGTTTCTCTGGATAAAGATTTTGTTTGATTGTTTCATGTTACTTTCAGTGCAAGGAAGGTGTGAGTATTTATAGCTTTGAATTGAGGAGTAAAGTTAAGGCATTATGTCAGAAGTTAATGTTTTCAAACCTTATTGTAGTAGAGAAGTGAATGTTAATCCTTTTTTTTTGTGACTGGTTTTCCAGCCACATTGGAAGATGAACCAGAAGATGATGATCTGTTTGAAACTGAGTTTAGGCAATACAAAAGAACTTACTACATGACTAAAATGGGTGTAGAAGTAGTGTCTGAGTAAGTATATACTTCTTTTTTTTATTCCTAAATGCTGAAGACAAGTCTTTGTAGATACATATTAGAGACGTACATTTGTAAATATGTATTAGAGACATTTTTCAAGAGTGTGTAGTGACAGGACAAGGCAAAGTGGCTTCAAACTGAAAGGGAGTAGGTTTATGTTAGATAATAAGGAAGAAATTCTTTACTGTGAGGGTGGAAAGACACTGGAGCAGGTTGCCCGGAGGAGTTGTGGATGTCCCATCCCTGAAAGTGTTCAAGGCCAGGTTGGATGGGGCTTTCAGCAGTCTGGTCTATGGAAGGCGTCCCTGCCCATGGCAAGGGGTTGGAACAAGATGATATGTAAGGTCCCTTCCAACTCTCAACATTTTGTGATTCTAATAAAAGACAGAATATTCATCCCATGTTAAAAGCAGAGAACACATTGCAGAGTACTGCAGTGGTGATGATTTTGCCTAATGCAACAAGAGCTGCATATCAAGTTTTCTGTAATAAGTATTTGAGGACCAGAGAGGAAATGAATCTAGAAAATCATGGTATTATTAGGTTCCTGTTGCAGCCTGAATAGCTGCTAGTAAAGTCCAGGGTAAAAAAGCAGAAAGGGCCTTGGCATAATATCCACAGATGTTTAATTCAGCCGCTCGGTGAGATGTTCAGAGTCCCAGAGCACACATATATCGAGGGTCCCGGTTTCTTTCTGTCCCCAGAGGTAGGGGCTGAGCTGTGCTCTCAGGCAGTACAAAGATGATGGCCAATAAGGGAATAGGGACGGAGTGGCTCAGGGACATAGGAACGGACATAGGAACAGAGGAAGGAGCCAGTGGGGTCTTAACAGCTTTTTGAGGGAAGCTTCTTGTGTCTCCCTAACTTAGGGGATGACCTCCAGGGCCTCCAGAGGTTTCCAAAATGTTCTATCTTGATCCCTGTGTACAAGGTGCTAAGTACTTTTTATATACCAGTGAAAATGAGGAAACTAATAAGTATCTTTCCTTTTTCTTTTAAGTGCCTTCTTAGCTGATCAAGCTGAATGTTATGTCCAGGCAATACAATGGATTTTGCATTATTATTACCATGGAGTTCAATCATGGAGCTGGTAAGAAAAAACATGAAATGAGAGACTGCTGAAAGACAGAGTGGTATTTCACCTTCTATGCTGAGAACATTTAATATAGTCTGGTTTGATTCTGATCTGTGAACACTGCTGTGCTCTAATTAAGTCATGTAACTTAGGGGTTTTTTTAACCTGCAGGTATTACCCTTATCATTATGCACCTTACCTGTCAGATATTCACAACATCAGTGAACTCAAAATCAAATTTGAACTTGGAAAACCTTTCATGCCATTTGAACAGCTTCTTGCTGTACTTCCAGCAGCTAGCAAAGATCTGCTACCTAAATGTTACCAGGTAAGATACAGAATTAAATTGCATTATCTGTCTACTGCTTACTCAGTGTCTGTTTTATTTTATTTTACTCTATTCTTGGTGGTTTTGCATGTCTTGTTAATTAAATTCTATCTCTACATTTTAGGTGTATGGTAAAATATTCTACTTGTTACTATATGTAGTGCATTGTAAAGTTAGTAATAAATACAAAATTTTACATTTGCTAAGCAATTTCCAGCTAGGACAATTAAATGTTTCATTCCTGTATAGCATTGAATTGGTTTTAAGACCAGCCTTCCTTTGTCTCTTCCTACAATTAGTGCTAAATTGCCTTTGATATCATCTCTATTGTATTTTCCTAGCATTTGATGACTAGTCAAGACTCTCCTATTATAGAATATTATCCACCTGATTTTAAAACTGACCTTAATGGTAAACAGCAGGAATGGGAAGCTGTAGTATTAATCCCGTTTATTGATGAGGTAAGTTCTTTCAGCATCTGCTGTCCATAAAATCTGCATTACAAAACTTCTGAATTTCTTAATTTATCAACAGTTAGACATACAATTAAGTGGAAGTTTAAATTAACACTTGATAAGACCACAGAAAAATATAAATGTTTGGTGCTTGGGGAGTACGTCTGATTAAGTTACCACAAGCAAAGTTAGTTTTAGGTGGCAGAAGTCCTAAGTAATGGCTGTGGACTTGGTGTTGTTAATGTTTTTAATCAGCTATTCAAATATTTTGGCTCAGTTTCTTTGAGAAAAGTATTCTGTTCCTATGTACATATAAAAATAGAGAACATCTGCAGGAAAAATAAAATAAACACTTGAAAAAAAAGAAAGTATATTTACAGTAAATCCTTCACATGAACACCAGTAATAGGGAAGCGTTAAAGGAGAGCAGTAAAATAGTACTTTGCTTTTGCATATGGGATAACAGTGTTAGACAAGGCTGCTTTTGGAAACAGGCTTGCAGGAGGGTGATTATTCTTCAAAGCCATTCCATAGTAATTGTTCAGAGAGCATTTTTATCAGGGACATGAGAAAGGGTGAGGCTGCAGCTTGACAATGAGAACACAGGGTATCTGGATTTCTTGGGTTACTTTCCCGGTGTAGTTTTTTCCATGCTAATTTTTGTTGCCAGTTTCACATGTGCTAATTCCTCTAAAATTTAGAAACGACTGCTGCAGGCCATGGAATCCTGTAATAAGGGCCTAAAAGAAGAGGAGAAACGAAGAAACACTCACAGTGCTTGCTTGATGTACTGGTATGACAAAGATGCTGAGTTCCAGTACCTGTCACCATGGCCAGAGAAATTCCCTGCAATAGAACGATGTCACACGAGGTAATGCTGGTGTAACTGTTTCAGAGCAGGCTAAAAGTAGTTGGAGGATTTTTACTAACATTTTAACCAAACCTTGCATATGCCAATATGTAAACTGAGAAATGAAAAATACTGAATTAGATGTTGCCTGCTTTGGATGGCACAGTAGAAGTATTTGTCCCTTCAGATGTTACTTTGCAAAACAGATGAACCAGTGCTAAGTTGTCAAGAACAATCCAGAGAATGACTAAACTTTGTATGACAGAAGATGAAAGACTGTTACAGATAGCTGATAAATAGTGATCATTTACTGGCATGCTAATTCCAGAGTGTTATTTTTTAAATGTAAGCATTTGGATCCAGTGCAGAGAATTAAACACAAATTTGTTTTTCACCTTCTTCTCACTGAAAGTAGCCAGCTTTATTTTACACATACTGAAGATGAAATGGAAACATAAGCTTAACAGTAGTTAAACTTAAAGCAGAGTAGAGGAGGAATGCCTGTTGCTGGATTACAGTCAGTAAAGAGTGGACAGTTATGAAGATGAGTGATACCATATGGTACCATTACTAGTTAGAATTCAGTAATTACAATTATTTAAAAGAGTGAGTTTGGCATATATCCTGAAGTTTTGTCTTTTTTTCCTAATGAATAGTCTCTCTGTAGCAATAGCACGGGGTTTTTTATAGTTCTTTATATATATTCCAAATGACATAAATTAGTTGCTGGAAAGCAAAGGGTTTGCCAATTAATGAGTGAATGCATAATGATTTTTTCTAGAGCTGAAGGTCAATCTACACGAGCAAACGTTGTGTCACTTTTATTTTAGGTATAAAACAATACCTTTGAATGCTTGGCATGTAGAAATAACCCACAATAAGATAACTAAAATCAACAAGAGTGCATTATATTTTTGTGGATTTCCTACTTTAAAGCACATTAAACATAAGGTAAAAGATTTTTCTCTTCCAACATTTCAGTTGTATGTAGTAGATAACTACGTAAGAACTCAAGTTTTATGTGCTGTTTTGTTTTCACCTAGTTCTACCTTAAAAAAAGTGGTGTACAAGTGTTTCAGCAAAGCAGCCATGGAGAGAACATGATGTTAGAAATCATAGTTGATGAGAACTCAAAAGACCAGGTAAGCATTCAGCTCCTAACAAAAGACCAAAACCGAACAAAAAAAACCCCCTCACAGACGGACAAAAGACTTGTTAAGAAGTCTGAATTTGTTAAATGGTCAGATTTGAGGTGTTAAAATGCTAAATTTGTGTGGGAAACAGTCTAGAATTCTGGGTATCTGCTAAAAGTTTTAAATTTTTCCAGATTTCACAATATGAAGTATCAGCATCCTTAGCTGAGTTTCTGGCCTTTCTCTGTGGTAGCATTTAGATGTTCTTGGGTAAGGAGCTGGTGGCTAATGAATGGTATTAAATGCAGGGGAACAGTCTCCAGACCAGTGGTGTTTGTCTTTTGTGTGGCTGCAGAGATGACCACTTAAAAAGAAAAAGTGTTTCCTTTTAATCAACAAAGCAAACTTAATGCCTTCCACTCTAATGAGGCTGTTTGATAGAGGAGTTAGAGAGAAGAGTCAAAGTATCAAATGACAAGTGCAGAACAGAAAAAAATTCAGAAATAAATAAAATAAGGGAGAGAGGAGGAAAACAATATAATATATTATATGATTTTACAGTAGAGAGATAGGGAGAGTACATATTCAAGATGCATGGCAAGAAAAATCAAATAAGCCCAATTAATATATTAAAAAATAGCAGAGACTCATTAGAAAAAAAAAGGAACATAATATGAGACTGAATTTACAGATGCTAGCAAGTTGTGGACGTAAATGTTGTTCCTTTTTTTCAGTGTGATACATAATTAAAATATATCATACAAAATACTTGGTAATCTCAAATGATCATTTTGTTTATTGTGTCCCAGAGACACAAATAGTTCTAAGTGATTTAACAAAAGAAGTACTTAGCAAACCTATATGAGACATACAAATTATCCCAGGTCTTCCAAGTAACACATGCAACATGTTAAGAGCCACATTTTTAATCAGGGATTATGTAATCTGTATCAAATATATTTTAGTAAGATAAAATGAGTTTTTTATTCTGCAAGAAAATCTATTATTTAACTACTGTAGTTTTTATTGCAAAAACAGCTTGAAAATACTGTAACAAAAATCTTTTAATATGTTAAACAATTAGTAATAAGACTTCTGGGGTTTTTTTCAGATGGTAGAAAACGTTGCCAGTTCAGTACTTGGAAAGCGAGTTTTTGTTAACTGGCCCCACCTTGAAGAAGCCAGAGTTGTTGCAGTGTCAGATGGAGAAACTAAGTAAGAGTTACCTGATATGTAGTTCTTTGTTGTCTTACTGTTTTTTTTCGAATTAAGATCCTTGGGCTGCACAGAAATTTTGGTTTTATTGTAAAACTAACAACCAGTTAGTCCAGATGTAACAAAGGCTGCTTGGTGAAGAATGTTTAACATTGTTCTGAGGTTTGGTTGCCTCTGTAGCCGTCTAGTCTTTCACTGTTTTGTTACAGATGTAGAAGCTTGGGAGAGCTCCTTCTTAGTTTTGAGGGAAAAAGGCATGCGCAGAAATCCACACAGTAAACATTTCTATACAATTCTCCTTTATGAATAGCACATGTATACTGGTATTTTTTATTAAAAACATGCTGTGTGGCCCATTGTGGAAAGGGTAGAGAAAACAATGCTGCAAGTCTTCCACATCCTTAGCAAGTCATTTCTAACTATTTTGAGTTTTGCTCACAATTGGTTATGTCTAGATCAATCCTACTTGCTTAAATTTCCTGTCTGTCATAATATTCTCAAGGTTTTATTTGGAAGAGCCACATGGCACACAGAAGCTTTACATGGGAAATGCAGTGCCCCCAACTAAAGTGGCTTATGTTGGAGATAAGGAGCAAAGCATGTGGGTAAAAGAAGTTCAAGGCATTTCAGAGCAGTAAGTAACTTCAAAAATTAAAGTGTAGCTTTGCATTTTATGTCTTGGCTGTATTTTGTTCCTGTATTACAGACCTAAGTAGCACAGAAGAACTGCTGCATACTTGATGATAAAGGTTCATCAAGTCTGCTTAAATTTAAAACAACAACATAAAAGAGTTTATGTTGAAATTTCAGAATATATGGAGTCTGTTCTGAGGTAACTAAAGTTAGATGCTGTTACAAAAGAACTGTAAAATGAATGAGTTTCAGTATTTATTCTCCCTCTCAATTTTCTGTTCTGGTGTTTGCAATCTTCAGTTGAAGGAAGTATGTAGAATGAAGTAATACAGAATCAACTTGCAACTCAAATAGCTTAGCTTTGTTAAATTTGAATACAGCTCTTGCTTTTCCAGAGTGTGGGTGCTCAGTAGACTATAAATGAGCTACAGTAGTTTTGATGCCTTCTCGCTGGCCCTAAAATCACAAGCCAGACACAGTTATGTGATAAAAAGGGGTTACCTTTCTAAAGATCCTTAGGTGCACAGCACGCTAGATGGAAAGCGCCTGAAGGTGCACCTGGAACATAAAGCACATACAATTTTTATGTGTTTAGCCAATTAACAAAACTGACAAGAATCCCCAGTTAGAGGCATAAGTGATGAGGTAATTCCCCCTCAGTTTAACCCTTTCTGAATTCCTCTCCCCCACTCACCCTTAGACAGGAACTAAACTTTGTTTATGAAAATGTGTCTCGGAGAGCTGGTTTCAACCTTGGCTTCCCAGAGAATCTAACCTTGGACCTTCAGCTTGGAGCTGCCAAGGAATTTATTTTGTTTTTCTGTCTAACAGAGTAGGTAAAATGCCAGCTATGAAAACTGTGATAGGCTAGAGAGCTACAAATGTCTATGTAAAGATTATAGAGAATATATGAAAGCAAAAAGGCAAAAATCAATCTGGCACCAATTTGGTATTTCATTATCTGTCATTTGAGTCAACTGATTTAATTACCCCTACCCTTCCACTGTAAAGATTAAATGTGCTTAAATTAATACTCTGAGCTCTGTAGTGATGGCTGTGCAACAGTGGGTAAGCAGTTGGTTAAGCCATTTATTCTGGGTATTTTTTGTGAAATAAGAAGAAAACTATTAGAGTCCTCTTTTAAAGAGAGTTTTTTATTTTATTTAATATTACTTCAATAAATTAGTTCTATCCTTTTGATTCAGTTCTGTTTATTGTAATCAAGCTAAATGTTCTGCTTTGCATTCAGGTACCAGAGAAGGAAAGGAATAATTATCCATGAAACATCAGTAGTTGTATATGCTCAGTTACTCACTGGTAATAGATATCAACTAAACCAAAATGGAGAAGTTTATTTAGAGAAGCAGTGGTCTAAACAAGTTCTTCCTTTTGTTTACCAAACAGTTGTCAAGGTAAATATACAAGTTCAGTATCTTCTCTGAATTACTTCAGACTGTGTTTTAAACTAAGTGTCTATTTATGTAAACTTTGTAATTATTCTACTTGAACTGAATGATATTTAAGATTACTACTGTTATCTCTTTTGTGTAGGATATCAAAGCCTTTGACTCTCGTTTTTCAAGCATCAAAACTTTGGATGATTTGTTTCCTCCTGGAAGTACAGCCTTTATGCTGGGATCTCCTTACTACGGCTGCATGGGAGAAGTTAGTTCCAGTAATTTAATAATTTTTCCCTGTAGATTTTTTCTTTTTGCAAACCGAAAATAATCTAAGATGTTGTGTGACAGTAGTGGCCATTTGCTAGCTGAAATTTTTAATCTAGGATTCTCTGGTGGTTTAGTCAGAGAAAGAGAGGGATCTTCTGTTTTCCCTATTCTTCTTGCTTGTATAAGAGGAAAAAGCAGAACTTGAATGCAGGATTATTTTTATTAGTTCTTTGGGATAATACATAAGGTTCCCATTTGTGTTATTTTCAGTCATAAATTCCTTTGGTTTAAGGCTGACTGATTGGCTCTATGAGGAAGCAAGGTACAGATCAAGGCAAGGTGATGAATCCCAAAGCATCTCTGTGCGTACTGCAGCAAAATTGTTGATAAAATAGAACATGAGGTGTGTTATCCAAAGACTGCTGTTTTTAAATAGCACTTTTATAGCACTTGTAACCTATTGTGTTTCTCTCCAAGGTTCATGATTCACATGATGTGATCCCAGAAGGCAGAATCCGGGTAGTTTTTAATATTCCATGTGAACCCCAGCTTGATACTTTAATACAGAACCAGCATGTGAGTGCTTCTGCTTTTCTAATAAAAGCTTAAACAATGTATCAAATAGATTTTGCAATGGTAAATGTCTTTAAGGGATGTTTCCATATCATTCATTTGCCATTTGTATACAAAATCCTTTAGACTTTGCCAATATGTTTTGTTTGTTTGTTTTAAAGAAATATTCTGTGAAATACAATCCTGCATATATTTTGGCCAGCCGTCTTGGAGTAAGTGGATATCTTGTCTCCAGATTTACAGGGAGTATCTTTATTGGAAGAGGATCAAAGAAGAAGTAAGTTCTTTTTTTGAATTTTGACTGTAGAGAAGCTTCTAAATTCTGTTACAACTCTACAGAATTTTTGCTGTGTTTAAGTGCTGTTTTTATCAAGTGTACACTCTTTTATGATTTGAAGCTTTCTTTTACGTGTATTTGCTGTAAACTAAGTTGATATGCAGTGCTTTTTTTCTGTCAGAAGCATGTTTTAAATTTTTGTTTACTGGACAGTTCTGTTTGCTTTTGTATTGTAGACAGACATAAAATTGACTTTCCTGGTTACCCATTTGCAAAATTGAATTAGGAGTTTAAACTGACTTTGCCATACTGAGAATAAAAAAGTGGAATCAGGATCTAATTTCATTGTACTTATTACTGCTAATATAAAGGGAGGTTAATTGTACCTGTAGCTTCTTTTCAGAACTAGTTAAGACTGCTTAAAATACATAAGGGAAGCAGTCCATATAGTCCTGTGAATGTCAAAATTGTGGTTCCTCTCTAAAGATATGGTTGATGGATGCCTGAGCATCTTCTTGTGATCTAATGTGTACATTTCTTCCTGATGGATTTCTTCCTGATGTTCAAGGACATCCTTCTGCACCTTGGTAAATGCCAGGTTGATTGTGGTTGATTAGATCTCAATTAAGGAAGAAATGTAAAATATTTCCTACCCTCATTTGCAGTGAAGCATAGGCACACAGGTAAACAGGTAGCATAGCATTTTGGCCTGTGACATTTACAGCTGACACAATGTTAACAAGTAAACAATACAATGAATTTAATTTTTCTGTGGTTTAAGGCCATGAATGTATGTTTATGAGGGTTTTTTTAATGTATGTAAACACACACACATATTGCAAGTTAATGAACTTTTTCTTACTTCCAGTCCTCATGGTGATCACAAAGCAAATGTGGGGCTAAACCTGAAGTTCAATAAGAAAAATGAAGAAGTTCCTGGCTATACTAAGAAAGTTGGAAATGAATGGATGTATTCTTCTGCAGTAGAACAACTACTTGCTGAGTATTTAGAAAGGTAAATTATTGGATATGAGCTTCATCCAAATTACCCACCTCTGTATCAATTGTTGGAATTTGTCCTCTGATTACAGATCTTCTAAGAACAATGAGTTTGTTTTCTTTTATTCCAGTGTTCTATTTTGGGATAGAGTAATTGTGTTAGCAGCTTGCCTTTGGAAAATTAGCATTATGATACTAAATTAAGTAAAAAATAACTCATCTGGGCTTCACAACTTTTGAAACTCAGCAGACTTGATTTTGATGGGGCTTTTTTGTGGTCTATGCTGATGTGAAACTAAAGTTATCTTCCATATATTTGGGGGTTTTTAGGGTGCCTGAACTATTTAATTATGTAGCCAAGAACAGTCAGGAAGATATCTGCTACGAAGATGACATTTGGCCTGGAGAGGATGAGAATGGGTAAGCCATGGTCCTTAACTCTTTTCTACAATAAGGAGAATAAAGACTGACAGTTGTGAAATTGGTAATGATCGTGCAGTGGCTGCTGTGTAACTGAAACCTTTCTGTTCCTCCAGCAGCCTGATTGTTCAGTGATGGCTGAAAACATTATTTGAATGCTGTACTTTTCAGTCATGGAGTCCAAGTTTCTGCCACACTTCAACCTTTAGTACAGTAAATGAGAAATATAATTTTCCGTGGCTATTTCATAACTCTTGCTTTTAAAATAGCCTACAGTAAGCATAGCTATGACTAGTCATAAATAAAATCTTGTAAAAATAACCAATAATTGTGGTAATTGTCTAAAATCACTTGGAATTTGAAAAATAAATCCTACAGAGTTGGAAGTATTTTGCACATTTTTAGTATACATTTACATGGGAGAAAAACAGCAGCCTTGGTTCCACACACAAGAAGAAGAACCTTTAGTTATTAGACAATAAACCCAATCCATGGGCTTCAGTCAGTAAATCTACAGGACTCTTCCCTCGTGATGCACCAGTGTGGGACTCCTCTCATAGAACAGTCTCAGCTTTTTCTCCACTTTACCAGAGAGTCTTCCCTTGTGAAGTTCTTTCTTCCTATGTTGTGAGAAACAGCTGGTCACAGAGCCAATAATCACATCTGGACACAGTTTGTTGGTTGGATGCAAACTTAATTTGCTGAATGTTTTTAATTAATGTAATAATTTTTTTTCCCTGAAACAAAACTTTACGTTATGGTTTTGAAACAGTACTGTATTATTCTGACTTAAGTTCTTAAGTCATACAGAACCTTTAGATTCCATACCTTATGAATATATACAATCAGTGTGCCTGTATGATAATACTTGACTGATTAAATTAGGGAACATGGTAAAATGCCTGGTTTATGCAGCTAAAACCTTTCATTCATGCCATTTTTTATTCAGAGCTGAGAAAGTGCAAGAAATTGTTGCCTGGTTAAAAGCACATCCTGTGTCTGCTTTGTCTCGCTCATCTTGTGACTTGCAAATTTTGGATGCAGCCATTGTTGAGAAAATTGAAGAAGAAGTAGAGAAATGCAAGGTATGCAGCTTAGTGTCATTGTGAGCAGGGGTGAACCAAAAAAGCAGTGCTCATTATTTTTGAAGTTCTTGAATTTGAATAAGACAAATGAAGATTACTTGCCATTCCAAAGAAAAAAGGGCACAGAATATAATGAAAAATCTGGATTTGTACTATTATCCCAGAAATTCAGAAGAGCTCATTATTAATCCTTGTAAGAGATTTAGGGGTGACTTATCAGCAGTGGGACATACTCTGAGCTGTGCCTTTTGTGGTGGTTTTGTAAAGGAATAGGTATCAGTATATATTGAAAAATACTGAAGTGCTCTTTTTACATGAAATCCCAGCTGTTCTTCCCTTGCAGTTTCTCTTTGGTCTGCAGAAAATAAAAAAGTTATTTTCTGAAGGCCACAGATGAAAAAAGTGGCCACGGAAATTACTAAAGTAAAAGCTAAGGACAAAGCCAAATGAAATAATGGGCTCATTTTTTTGAAATAACTTGCAAGGACATCTTAGAAAATTGGTGTGAAATCTGGAATCAGACAACAGTTTGGTATGAAATCTAACATGTTTTAAAAACTAGGCTTACTCTAAAGACTTCATTAAAGCTCTATACCATTATCTAAAAGAAACTTAAAGAATTCTACATGATCTTTTCAGGAGTTTTGTTTTATGTATTCCAGTGCTTGTTCCTACGCTGGTTTGTAAAGACCTTCTGTTCCTTTCCTTTAGCAGAGGAAGAGCAACAAGAAGGTGCGAGTAACTGTGAAACCCCATTTGCTGTACAGAGTAAGTGATGTGAATGGGTTTGGGGGGGGGTGGTTTAAGTTCTCCAGATCATATTTATTTCACCTAAGTTTACCAACTTTAGGAGAATAGGATTTTATGACAGTATTGATGAAAGGAAACGTTATGCCTTCTAAAAAATAATCTTGGAAACAGTGGTCTGTCTCTACAAGGAGAGAGAATTTCTTCTAACTACAAACTCTTGTCATGTCAGGCACTGACTTTCAGGTTTTTTCTACCTTCTGCCCTTTATGCTTCTGCAGTTGTTAATGGCTCTATAATGAAGGCAAAATAAAATGTGCTTTCTGCTTTCTCTTTTCCCATGTTTTACTTTTTATTCAGTTCTTCACGTAACTGATACAGGCAGGTTACATGTGATGTTTTAGTTCTGTCTGAAGTGATCCTCTTGATCAGCTAGTGTGCAACACATTTTCAGGCAGAAGCAGTAGTGAGAGTTGCAAGGGGAAAAAAAGAAAGTTTGCTTTGAATCTGGAATGGGAAGGTTTTTATTCCTTGGGGGGGTTTTTTCTATGTTTTTTTTTCCCCAAAAAGTTTACTTTATAGTGTGTCTCAGATATTGTTATAAATGCATTTTTATTGTAATTCTTCTTGTTTTGCATGTATTAATACAGTCTTTTGATTCTTGTCAGCCATTAGAACAGCAGAAGGGTGTTGTTCCAGATCGAGATGCGGAGTACAGGCTGTTTGACCGTGTTGTCAATGTCAGAGAGAACTTTTCTGTTCCTGTTGGTCTACGAGGCACCATTATTGGAATTAAAGGAGGTAATATTTTCTTTATGATTATAACTATATAACAGCTAAGCTAGTAATATGACAGCAGGATTTAGGATAGTGTTTTATGTAGTGGTTGTGAATGCACATATTTCTTGCTATGAAGCATATGCAACCTGAACCTGTTAATAATATATTTACTGTTTTGAATAAAACCTACCTTCTCTTTTAATTTCATGTGTTACACAGTGTTATTTGAAAAGGAAATTACTTATGCTATGGTCCTTCCTATATGAATTAGGAATTACTCTTTGTTTCTTCTTAATATGAAGAAGGCAAATCAGAAAAGGAAAAAAATGAAGTTATGAGAAAATACAGGCAAAGTTAAGTGAAGTAGACATAAACCAAGTATTAGCCTTAATACTTACATCGAACATAAAGCTTTATCAAGTGAAGTAGACATAAACCAAGTATTAGCCTTAATACTTACATCGAACATAAAGCTTTATCAAGTGTGATTTGTCTTAAATAGTTTTCCTTTGAATTTGTATTTTTATTCTGCAACATTCCATTTCCATTAATTGACATAGATTTATAGCTTGTTTGACAAGAAGATTAACCATAAATCTATTTCAAGAAGGATTTATTGAGCCCCACAGAGTGTAGCAATTTGAGATCGAGTATTACAAATGGTTTTCTTACCTGCCATTTCAGTAGTTGCTTTCTCATTCAGTTTGCATCTAAGAGAATCTAAAAGAGACTAGATTAGAGTGCAGTTTTTAAAAAAAAATATTCTTTTCTCCATAATTCTTAGATACTACTATAATTTTGAAGGTGTATTAGTCTGTCATTATGCAAGAAGTTAATATTAAAGCTGTTAGTTTCTGACTGCCTGAATGTAGAAGTGGCTTGCATCTCTTTCTGCCAGTTCTGACAAGTGTGACATACTGCTATAAACAGCAGTTCTTTTAATGCACCTTGGTAAGGTGGAATGCATGGCACAGTACTGTTGAAACTATATCTTAAAGGGCAGACATATGTGAGACCTTGAGAAGCATTTCCAAATTCCTGTTAATGAAATTACTCAGAAATCATTTGGGAGTCTGTTGTTCATTTTTGGTCTTTTCATTATTTATTGTATAACTAGTATAGGTAGATATTTACATAATACAGCTTGACATAACTGTATAGGATGATGTTGTACTTTGTTTTCTATAGCTACTAGAGAAACAGATGTGCTCTTTGAAGTTTTGTTTGATGAAGAATTCCTTGGAGGCCTCACTATAAGGTTTGTGTGGTGGAGTTCAGAGTCAATTCATGCTGTTGGCATAGATGGCATGGAATTGTTGGCTTTGGTTCGGTTGAGTATTTTTAATGCCTCTTCTTGAAACTTTGTTTCTTGGCAGTGTTGGTCAGTTTTTATTTCTTGTGTTTCTTGATTCTCTTTGAGTAGTGATAATTTTTTGTGAAGCATGTTATATTGTGGAAATGCTCTTTATGCTTTTTTGGTGTATAAACTTCCGACTTGCAGAAAGCAAATATGAACCAGCAGAATAAAGCACTAGATCCAGATGTCTTTCTAAACAAATATGTAGAAAATAGGTTTCTATCAGTATGTATTCAACATGTAGATTAAAAACCAGGTAGAAGGCATCTGTTCCTCTGAAGGAGGGACTCTGAACTCAGTAGTTGATACTTAGACACTAAATTCCAGTCATTAAAAACCTGAACTGTTCTTCAGGAGGTGATGGTGCTTTTGTTTTTATAAGTGTGATAACTCTTCTGTATTGAAGTAAACACCTGAACTTCTAAATCCTCAGATATACCCAGCAGGCTTCATTTTTACTGTTCTTACCTAAGGTTTTAATGATGGAAGTTAGAGGAAATTCTTCCCTACTACCTGCATTCAGCAGTCATAGCCTTTGCATGTCCTGTAACACAGATAATACTCGGTGTTCAGAAATGCTGCTTAACTTCAATTTGTAATTCTGCTACTGAGCCTGAAACTTCAGTTTTCATTTCTGAAAAATAAAAGAATATTGTTTTCTGGTTCTTTTACAGACATATTTACTACAGAACTGTGCTATAACAATTCACTCATCTTAAAAATTTCTTTAAGCTCGGCACTGAAAGGTACAATATAAACTGAGAGTAGTGCTAATTACTGTTTGACAGCCAGAGGGCAAAGGGGAGCCATGGGTTTCAGGTTGTCTGCAATGCTACTAGATTTCAATATTGCATAGTTTTCAGCTTCTGTTGTTCAAACTTGAGTCATTGTTTTTTGGCAACAATTAAACTGCATAAAACAACTATGGAATTCACTTTTCTCAAGGTGCTCACCTGCCAGAGGTTATCGCCTGCCCTCAAGTGCCTTAATTAACCTGTCTCATGGTAGTCGGTCAGAAATGGGAAATCAAAAGCTGATGGCCATAGTTAAACCTCAGCCAGCAGTGAATAACTACAACTCATATGCATCTGATCTGTCATCTGTATGCTCACAAAAAGTGCATCTGGGAGGCCTCAACCATTCTCCTCGCTCCCTTTTTGTTCCTACTCAAGTAAGACTTTTCTCACATTTGTACAAAAATGTTTTTCCCTAGAATCTGAAATACTGACATGGTTATCTTTGTTGGTCCAAATAAAATTTAGTTTTTATGTCAATATATTAGAAGTAGAATAATTCTTATGCTGGAGAAATGAAGTAATCTAATAATGAAAAGGACTAAAATTTCCTTATTGACAGTGGTTTTGCTCTGAGTAACTCCAGTTGCTTTTCTGAGAGACAGATACTTAGTTCGGAGCAGTGACACCATATTTGGTGTCAACAAATAGTGTGTTTGTACAGAGATGCAGTTATTTCCTTAAAGCTTTGGTCCAATTAATGCATTGTTATAGGGTGTTTATCCATGCGTAGAAAGCGAAGACATGATTTCCCTATCAGTTTTGCTTCTTGGTTATAGTTTACTTTGAAACTACAATAAAGGAGGAAAAATTACAAGTTTTGAACTGAGTTTCTTTGTGGTTTAATGACACTTTATTTTTTTAACAAGAGGCTTCTTTAAAGAAACTTACCTTAATTAGTAACTTCATTTTGCTATAGGTGTGTTTGAAAACAGTTGTCTCATGTTTTTCAAGTCTATACAATAAAAAGTACTTTCCAAAAGAAAATGTAAGACAATGAAACACTTCTGACTTTTTTTTCTTGCTCAATGATTTAGCAACTGAATGGAAGACAGCATTACAATCTCAGGGCTGAAAATCAGGGCAACTCTAACTCACCCCAGAAAGGATCATTTCTGAGTGGCAATCAGAAAAATAAAGTGAGTGTTCGGATTCATTTAGTATCGGACCCAAATGTCTCTGTTTTGGCCCTCTGTTCAGGGTGGGTGTCATTTTCTCATGATTAATAAATTGCTTTGGTTTAGTACATCAGATGTTTTAATTCAGATACAGAATAGAGCAGAACTGCTCTCAGTTCTTGAATGAATATAATATCCTGTGTTATCCTTTTTTAGATAGTAGATTTTTAAAAGTGTTTTTTTGCATATCTGGGCTTCAGTTCTGCAGTAACATACCTGTAATGTAATGAAGTAATTGAGCCTTGCTGGCAAGGCCTTACAAAATAAATCATTAATAATAAAATCTAAGAATACTCTCAGTATGAAAGCATGCTTTTGAAACCATTCTGAACTGTTATCTGAGTTTCATTACACTTAATCATCAAACTAACCTCATTTCCCTTTAGTAGTGATTCTTGGTAAAAATTGTAACTGCAATCCACTACCACACTTGTTTCATAATTAATTACCTGCAACTTGTACTAGTATCAGTATGAAAATATCTGTCATCTGAGGACTGTTAAACTTGAACCTTAAGATTTCCAAAATGTCTTGGTATATACTTAGCTGTTCAAAAGTTGAATTTATCGCTGCTGAGTTTGTTTGGGGTCTTGTTTTTTTGTTTTTCAGGCACAGAGTAAGCAAGATGATGAATTCTGCAGCATATGGCAGTCATTGCAGAGTTCTGGGAAGTCTCATCACATTCAACAAAACATGCATGAGAAGGTTTGTATAGAAACTTTTAACAGATCCCTACATTCAAAATATGAAGGTACTTAATTTCATACGTCAGTTCATTGTATCAGAAAAATCCTCTGGATTAAAGTGGTGTTACATGGAGTATGCATGGCTCTGGAAAGGGGTAATCATAGGGCACTACTATGTAAATAATAGATGCCCAGTTTTCTGGTTAAGCTTTGATGTTTGAAACCCTAGGGTGCAGTTCTACCTCAGGAAATCAAGCTGGGAACTGGCCATCAGTTTTATAAGCCAGGCTTCAATGACGGCAGCTTTAAATGTCAGCAAAGAAAACAGGAGCCTTATAAAAAATGTAAGTACTTCAATTGGAAACTTTGTTTAGGGGAACTACTTGCTTTATCTGACCTTCATTGAAATGACTGAAGAGCTTTTTGTATTTTTGTAGTTATTGACAGGAAATAATTTATTATAGTTTTATAAACACTACATTGCACTTGTTATTGTCAAATAATGTCCCTGGTGTGCATATTAGATTGTTCCACACTTAATCCTAAACCTTTTAGGCAAGTTGTTCTGTGTTATGTTGACTTGCCACCCATCTAATATAAAAACCAAACAAAAAAACCACATGTGTCTTTGAAAATCTGCTTGTGATCATATTTGTAGAATAGAAAATTAGATATATTATTGGATATACTTCATTTTATTTTATCCTAGAAGAAAAGCATACACCAAATGACCTATGAAGTAAAAATTAAACATTTGATAAAACCATTCAAATTAATGCAAATCTGTGTATTTGTATGGCGTTACTAATTGTTTTGAATCTTGACTGTTACAGTTTTTAAAAGCATTTCAAAAGAATGCATTCTTTTGCAGTTAAAGAAGATTCCAAAACTACAAGAGGTGAAAGTCAACCACATAATAAAATGTCAAACCAACAGGTAATTTTGTCTGTACTGAGTTAATCTATTCTTTTCTTTTCATTTTACTCTGATGTGATTTATCATTTTACAGGTTTGTCTTTAACTGGCATCTTAGTTGATTCTTTTAGTCGGCAAATTTATTTTGTAGATTTTTGTTTTCATTAGAGGTTTATAGACAGAATATGAGAGAAAGTGCATAAAATGTGTGATGATAACAAACAACTTTCCTGTTCCTCTTAGATTCTAAAAGCTACGCTGTAATGGGAAAACACAAATGCTAGGTGTTCAATAAACTGAAATCCTCTAACAATATTAGCTTGTGAAAGCTCTTTGCAGATACATTTCTAATATCATTATGTTATAATGAGTACTAGAGTATTCAATAATAATGGCTGCAATTCATTTCAGAATTTCGCAGGTGTGAATAAGTACAATGTCAAACTTTTGAAGAGGAATGGAAGTCCCAACATGCCTTTAATTCAGAAGGCTGCAGTTGATGGTCCCTGCACAGGTGGAAAGGTAGGATCTAAGGAGTTGACTGTCTTGTGCTCTTTGAGTATCTTCAGTTTCCAGTCCATTTTGTTCCAATTGTTCCTGGTTACTTGTTTAAAAATTCATGTTTAAAAAATACAACAAACCTGTGTAACTTTGATTGTTCTTTAAATCAATTCTATCCATTTTAATATGCAGAACTTGATGCAGTCTCTGGATATCTGTTCACACTCTGAACAGACATGTCTGTGACCTGCCCAAGCTAAGAGAGGAAAAATCTGAATGAGAATAAAATGAACCTCAAATTCATTTACCTTTCCTCTCGCTTTTGCCTGTAAATACACTTAGTTGATGTACCTTTTTTTCTTCTTTAATTTAAGAAGGACAATGAACTGGAAAGGCTTCTAGCTTCTTTGAAAATTTCCAAAGAAAATGAAGTGCAGACTTATTCCAAGGAAGCAAGAGCTACAAACGAGGAACATCTATCACCACAGTCATTTGCTATGGTCTGTATACTGCAGGAATCATTACATTGCAGTTTAGCATCTGCTATCTTAGCATCAATGCTTCTATTTAAATAATCTCCATGAAACCTCATACTGCTTTTTAAAATGTAGTAATGATTTTTTAAATTAGCTATTCTCAAAGAAAATTAGTGAACACCTTTGTTTATGCTAATATGCTCTTACCTTTGCTTTGATAAAATATAACTGATTGGAAAATAAAAAGTCAGATTCTGTTACCAATTATGATAATCAATGTTAAGAAGGTCATGCTGTCTGGATGCCAGCATGTTCCTGAGTGGTTTATTTTTTTTTTAAAGAAAGGAACACAGATGCTCAAAGAGATTTTGAAGATAGATGGCTCAGATCTGCAAACAAGGAATGAAGTGAAATCACAAGTTAATGATGTTCCTGGTCCCTCTAGTAGACAGGATTGCCATGGAGCTGCTGTGCAATACAGACCAACAAAAAAAATGGGTATGTGTAACCATGAGCTTATAATTCAGAGCTTCACCTTGTAGTGACATTTTAGAACACAGTTTCAGCAGGGTACTGTTTATCAAAATATAGTAATAACATTTCCATCTTTTTTTAGTTCTACTTCTGTATTTGGATCTAAAACTCTCTTCAGCTATAGTCTCTTGGTTTTTGTTAAACAATATGAAAATACCAGGGAAAAAATCAAATAAGGCTTTTTTTTTTTTTCCTAATAACCAAGTTGCCATCCTTTTAGTGAAGGAAATAATTGTGATACAGCTTTTTTTTTCCCCTTTTGTCAGCTGCTTATATGAACAAGCATAGCCCTGGAGGCCCTCAGAACACACCAGCAATAGAAACTGGAGGTCACCCTTTCACTTGTCCGCAGCCTGCACTATCTACTGTTTCTGAGCTTTCCCGTATTTGTTCTCTTCTTGGAATGTCGCAACCAGATTTCTCTTTCCTAAAAACACCACAGGTAAAATGTTTTTTTCTGCAAAAGTACAAGTTCTCAACTTTCCATCAACTGTTCTATATTAAATATTTGGACTGACTGCTGAAATCTATCTGAAAATAAACCTTAGCTCCCTTTGTTGCCTTTTTTTAAAGCAAACAAACAAATCTCTGTTTCTGTCTCACTTTATTAGCAATACAAATTCCCTCAAAAATCTTCTCTCTTTTTTCTAGACCATGACAGTTTGCCATATAAAGCTGTCAAATGGTTTATTGGTTCACGGACCGCAGTGTCATTCCGAAGCTGAAGCAAAGGAGAAAGCTGCGCTTTTTGCTTTACAGCGCTTGGTGAGGATGTGAAAAATCTCTTCAAATCTTTGTCTCTGTGCACTGCATCTGTTGGCAAACCAGTTTTTCCTTCTTCATAGGGTTCTATAGGAGTAAACTTTGCTTCACCTCCACCTCCAGCAGTGTTTCCAAATTACCAGCCACTAGGAGTTCCTGTACCACCTGGATCAATTCCTCCAGTATTTGCACAGCCCCCTGGTAGGTATTTGACTAATACACCTTTCACATAATATCACTATATCCTCTAATTAGGGTGGTTCTTTATATGAAAATGAATGTTTTCCAGAAAGCCCCATTTTTTGGTTTTTTGCGTACTTGTATGTCTGAACAGTTTTGAAAACAGTTCATGATCCTCTTTGCATCAATGTGCAGATGAATTCAGTATGAAGAATCATCTCTATTAATGATTTGTTTTCCTCAAGAATGTATTGATCTTTTTGGTCTTAGGTGCTTTTTCCATTTTTTTTTCCTTCAAAACAACAGTAATAATTTGAAAGCAGATAGTCCCAGTCCAGAATTCGTAAGAAATAGCCTCCTTGATTTATAACATGGATTTTTCCCCCATCCAATATAGTTAATGTTTCTCCATGCAATACTGTTTTTATTCATCTATAACCAACTTTCACTGAAGTGCTACATCACAATCCTCTTGTACACTGCCAAACATGAGCATGGTAAGTAACCCCCCAAAAATTGCTAAAAGTCCCAGTGCTGTTGTTTTGTATTCTGGCTCCCAGTTGTTTTGTATTTTACTGTATTTCCCATCACAGCTAGGAATTAATGAGTCAGCACCACTGTAGCATCCCAGAAACTCTTACAGCAGCTGCTACATCTCTTTTCCGTGGGGTTTCTCTGTTGTTGCTGTGTTCCAAAATGATGGCCTAAACTTGCAGCTTTCTGCTAATACAGTTGGCTCAGCTGAGGATATGGAGATCCCACATTATGTGTACTCTGGAATGCAGTTACTTTTGTGCTCTTAATTGTGAATTGTGTTGTCATCTAGGTGTAGTTCCGTTTGTTTGGGGGCTTTTGATAATAAATAAATACTTAGTTATTTCGAAGTAAATATGAAGTATATGAGGCTTTGCTGGAAAGATAAACAACATGCAGGCAGATGTAGTTCGAGTAGTCCTGGCCTCTTGGCAAGTTTGTATTTTTTTTTTTTTTTTTTGAGGAAAGAGAGCTAAAAGTTTCTTATTTTCATAGCTAATATGATGCCTCCATCGTCTCACATGTTTGGTCCAGTGTCCTGGAGTACTCCAGTGCCTAAGCATTATTATCCTGGCTCCTATCCAGGAAATGTGTCTCTTGCAGGAACTATACCAGTTGGTTCTCACAACCAGTTTATACCTCTGCAGGTAAGAGCAGCAGGTTTGTCTTAATACTGTATTTTTGTAAAAAAATGTGACTGCAAATGAATACGACAACACCATTGTGAAGCAGTATTTAGTATTAGAAAATTATTATTAAGATATGTACGCATGTTTTCTGAAAGTGGAATATTTGCAGTTTTTGAGAATGCATTCTGTTAAATAATATTTATTTAATTTAAAGGTAACTAAAAAAAGGGCTGCTAGCAAGAAAAACTTTGAACTCAAGGAGTTTCAGAGTTCCCCTCAAGCTGCACCACTAAAGAATGAACAGCCAATGTCTTCTGACCACATTCAGCAAGATAGTTCTTCAGCTCCTTTAAAATCTCCTCAAGCTGCTCAATCCACTGTTTCATTTCAAGACAATGTGGCTACTCCAAGTGTTCCTCATAACAAATCAACACCAAACACTTCCAGCAAGCGAAAGCCAAGAAAACTGGCTGTCAATTTTGGCGCACCAAAATCTTCAGAATAAATCTGGTAGCTAGGTGTATTTTATCTTTAACTCTTTCCCCATTGTTATGTTATATCATTTAAAAAAATCAGAAATCTCTATTAAAAAGACCAGCCACTTTAAGTATAATATAGAAGGAAATACATTTTATTTGCTATGGTTTTCAGGTTGTCATTAAAACCATAAAAATTATGTTAAAAATTTGTTTTATTTTCACTTAAATTAGCAAAAGCCAGGAAATACTGAGTTAGGGTTGCCATGCCATCCCTTGTGCCTAGGTTTCTAAACAGTGGCTTACAGACAGTATTGGGTGAGCAGCAATAACAGTGGCAACCTTAACTCAGGTTGGATGTGCTTTTTGGGAGGGATGTGGAACAGTAATAAGTTGGGCATCTAACAGTGTTTAGCATGACATTTTGTACTCTAGCTTGATTTTAAATAGTGTAATAAGACAGAAAGTAAATATTATTTAAATGCAGCTTTTATATTGGCACTCCAGGTCCTTCTGAATTGAATCAGTGTAACTAAAAGCTGACTACAAAGAAACTGCCAAATCCCCTCTAAGTAGGAACTGGGTTTTGTACTAGAGGGCAACAGCTTTACAGCTTTCAGAACATAGGTGTTATTGTGTGTCTGGTATTGGAGCAGCAAAAACTGGTTGCTCTTGCACAATCTGTTCCTGGAGATGAATTTATAGGATGTATCAAATAAAAAAAATTATATTTGCAAAGTAGAGATCCCTTTGGTAAAGTACATTTAACCTTTTTTTTAATCTACGAATTTAATTGTTTTCTGATGATAAAATAACAGAGTTATCTAATACAGATGTGCATAGCCTCCTAAATGGTTGTGATAGCCTGATTTTTTTCTAAACTATAAAAATGGCCAGAGTTTAAAGACACCCCATTTTGCTGGATGGCTGTCAAAGTTATGTTTACTTAGAGTCCATTTCTTCCTCTATTAGTCTGTGCCCTGAAACCTTCTCTATAGTAGGTTATTTTTTGTTACTAATGACTTTTAATATTTATTTTTTTAGTTTTGTGAGAGAATTTCTGTGTTGCAAAATTAAATTATCAGGAAGTGTTGCTATTGGTTCCATAAGAATATTCAGACAAAAAGCTGACTTGAATTTTTGGACAGAACTATGGGATTCTTTGTTCATATAGGAAAAAAAGAAGGCTCAAAGGTCCTTGTATTGTTTTTAATCCACATGTACCAATCTTATGGACATTAATATAAAATCTTCAGTCTAAGAAAAAATTTGAAACCTCTGTTGGTGCTGCTTACTGGCATGATTAAATTTCATTTTTCATGTGTTTTAGAAAAATAAGTATTTTTTCTCTAAGGCCCAGGAGCCAGACATAAAGCAAACTTGGGTGATTTATTTTGTTGCTTCTGAACAGGTTTCATTCTGGGTCTGCAAGTTGGTAGACTTTCTTTCATTTATTTTTTTGACTCCATTTCTTGGTGTAGTATGAAGTTTCACATTATTACTGTGTTGTAGTGTTTTTTAATTTTCATTTCTCCAAAACAGTTGTTGGCTCAGCAGTAATTGTAGAATAGCCCTATAAAAAGGATCACAGAGGTAAAAACAAGATGAAGAAATTTTATTTTACTTAGTATCACGGAGCTTGTGGAATAGTCTACATATAGTCTTAAATCACATTGCTTTTGTTGTTGTCTTCATAGTCATCTAGTCTCAAGAGATTCAAAGCCATAATCTGTGAAGGGCAACTTGTATTTTTGGGTTTTGTTTTTTTTTTCTCATTAGCAACATGAGACTGATATGATGCTGCCATGCCATATTTTAGAAGTGGTTTTGTGACATTTAATTGGTCCACTGTATCTATCTGAATGATCTGATCATAAGAGAAAATACCTATTTGAAAATTTCTGTGACAGAGATGAGGCTATGTTAGACTGTCACATCACAGAATTTTGATGTGTCTGTACAGCCAATTTATGCAGATCTTTGAGAAACAAAGTTATGGAAGAGGCTATACTCTTATGTACCAGTGAACACAGCAATTTTTATTAATTATTCTACTTCAGACCAAGATTTCTGCTCCCTCTTCAAGTGGAATTGCTATATGTAGTATATTTAGGTGGTTAAACCCTTTATTCTGTAACTGCTGCATATTGTATTAGTCCCTGATTTGTAGTTTTTCTATTCTATGAAAGTGACTGCTTGGTGCCCAGTTAATTACAGTTTTACATGTCCTGTTAGATGTGACATCTGCATTGATCTTTGCCATGTCCCCTTTGATTTCATTATTATATTTTAACAAGGTCATAATGTTTAACTCATACAGATATAAATTTAGGCATTTCTTTTTCTCATAGATATAAAGTATTTTCTAAGCACTGGAGTTTTTCATTAGATCTTATACAGAGCAGTATTTTACTAAAAATCCAAAAGGGAAGACTTTTATGTGCGCATTTTTGTAGTTTCTGATTTTTTTAAAATAACTTTTCATTGTTTATCTGCCAAGTGAAATGTTTTAAATTTGCATATGAATGGATACAGAATGTATTTTTTGTGCTGTTTAGTGTTAAGTGTGCATTTGCAGATTTTTAGCATGTAGTTGCACAAAGACTGTGCAAAGATATTTTGGAATATGAATATATGCTACACTGAAGGAAAAACATTCATAAAACCTAAATGCTATATAGAACTCTAATGCAATAGAGTAATTTTATAAACTGTCTGTGTCTGCTTGGATTAAATATTGAAACAAGAAACATTACCTATTTTCACTGTTTTATTTCCAAATACTACATGGGAACTTGTGTATGCTCCAACCCAGAAGTTTACGATATGAATCAAATCTCATGAAACTCAGTTTCTGTGATTCTCAGAAGCAGGACCTGCCCTCCTGACTGTTTCTTGATGGCTTTCAACTGTAACTGTGATCAAAATACTTTTTTTTTTTCAAAAGGCTGTTGGTCACCTTGCAATTAAAAGCATTTAACATGATACTGATCTTCTAAAATTTTTTTGGCCTTGTCACCAATTAGATTTTAAAAAACCCAACCCCAGAGAAAAGTCATTATTTTCCAGTAAGCTCAGTCCTCGTGATTGTTAACAAGGTGGAGAACCAGCTGCTGGCTGAGAAGCAGAAAATTAATGTCTTTCTTACCCATTTTAGTGTGAATTAATTTGTTTAAAGCAACCAGCATAAAGATTGAAGTACACTCTTAGCATGTCCAGCTGCTGCAACTCTATGCAAGTCTATGTAAGTGTGTATGCAACTTGGTGTTTCTGTACAGAACAAGTCTGGTTGGTGTAAACACTCAGGTCATATTGCTCAACTTAAAGACACCAAGATAAAAGCTTGCATTTCATAAACTGTCTTCAAATGATTAGTCAATGAACTCTTAACTGCTGTTACCCTGCATGATGAGTTCTGCCATCTCAATATATAGCACTAAAGAAAATTCAAGCAACTTAAATGAAGGGATAACTTGAAAATATTATCAGTTATTCCAGAGTAAATATTGCATTGATGCTTCCATTAAAAAATTACAGGACTTTTGTTCAATTTAATTGAGTTGATCTGAACTACTATATAGATGACCCCTGAGGATGAGGAATCTCAAAGAAGTAATTGTTACTTACAATAAGGATGTTTTTTAATTCTATTTGCAATGTGATCTCCTTATGTATTCCATAATCAGCCTTCCTTACTACTGAGAGACAGTTATGTTCTTCTCTTTCTGTATCTGGAAAGGGGACAGTGACATCAAGGGCATAAGGGCAGTCTGAATACACACTCTTGGCCAAAAGAATTCAAATTCAGGTGCATGAGGACCCTTGAATATTGAGACTGTAACTGATAAATGTTTTGAAGAATCTGATATCATGAGGTAAGTGGCTGTTCTTTTTTAAAAGAATCCATGGTTCCAACAACAGTTCTTTATTGCTGTCAATTTTTGAGTGGGTGTTTACTCTTATTTTTCTATAATTTACAAATTTCCTATTTTATTTCTGCTTTGAAATACAATACAAGTCAAAGGCATGATCGCAGTGCCATCAAGTGCATATAGTAAACCCGATTCCTATTATTTGAAAGGACAGAAAAAGCATTTTTCATTAAAACTTTTTTTTTTCTGGTAAAACTTGGTCAATAAAACATCAGTGCATTGCCAGTGATTTATGAAAGTTGATAATCACACTTAGTGCTGTATTTTGTGTAATTGCAGTTATTTTTAATGGCTAGGTCTTACTGAAACAAAAGTTCTTAAGTGCTTTTTCATCCCTTTAGCTTCTAGTATATCCATTCTCTTGTTCTAGTTAAACCTCATTGATGGCCATTTTTCTTTTTAATATTTTTTCATTAATTTCTAGACTCTAAATAAATGTTCTTTTAAAGAGCTATTCAGCCCTGAATTTTCAAGTTACACAAGACCATCATATATACATACACACACACACATATATATACAGGAGCTCGATCACTCATTTTCTTAAAATTATTCATAGTTATGTCATTTTCAGTCCACACAATAATTCCTTAAGAGACATCCAGAGGATGATGGACACTATCTTGTTAATACACATTGCTCTTCTCCAAATGCAGATGTTCCTTAAGCCGAGTAAAAATAATGGGCAAATAATGAACATTAACAGAGTAAGTACTGCAGTTTTCACTTCACTTGCTTTGGTAGATAAATTCATGGCTTACAACTTAATTGTCCTAAAGTCCACCTCATTTCCTCTCAAAGTTTACTTGTGTTGCAGAGCTGGCAGAAAGGAAGGACCGCTTGTGCCTCAGGCACAGTGCAAAACCTCATGCATGTGGGCACAGATTTGATGTGCAATCCTCTAGTGATAATCCTGGATTAAGCAGTCTCTTATTACTTGCTCCCTCTGGGTCATGCCAAACTGTGTTGCCACATTATGAACCTTATCAAGGAATTAATCTGATTGGCACCCTCCCATGTGTTATTTTTCATAATAGTTCATCATGGAGCCCCAAGCACAGCTGGGTTGGTACAGTTTGTAGTGTGACGGTGGGATGATTTAGCAAGAATGGAACTCCTTAAGAAACATCCATGGCTGCCTAAAGCTCAAATTACCCACAAATCTAACATGATTCATCAAGTGATGTCATTGCATGTGGTTCTGTCTGTTGACTTCGAGGAGAGTGGTAACTTCTGCAGGAGTACAGGAGGAACTAATGAGAAAGGGTCATATGGTAAATTATTGCAGCAATATTTCTATAAAGGTGATCATTTTCATTTTGGCCCATTTGTTAAGTTTTTAGGTGAGTCTTAATGAATGATGGATGTGGGCTGCACCAGCCAGTGGAGCAACAGAAATTAGTGGGCTCTTTCTTATTTATGTGCAAACTGAAAAAGGACCCCACATCAATGCTTTCATAATGTTACAACTTGTTAAAAAGGTAGAGCTAAGTGGGTAAAATGGTAACTCACAGTTTGAGGAGGCAGTAGGAAGATAGATGCACCTTGACCAAAAAAACAGCTGAGGAAGAGAACATAAAACCCCCATGCTTTACAAAATTTGGGTCATGCTCTACAAGATTTCAGTATCTGGAATCCTGTTAGCAGTGCCAGTGGCAAGTTTGATTCATACTGGAAGCCTTAGGTGAATGAAGATGCTCCAACACAACAGAAATGCACCTGAGAATACTTTATTAAAAAAAGCAAAACTAGTTAACTATACAAAATACAGTTAATTTGGAAATTTTATTTAATAATCTGGTCCTAGAAAATACCAAGACAGTGTCAAGATCATGTTTTCTTTCTGGGTGTTAGATCTGCTGGGTCTGTGGCAGTTCCATCTCTCAAGGTCTCTTGCATCATCCTATAAAGTCTTATCTCTTGCTGACTGAAACATGCTGAGTGTGATGACGTTGCTAATAAATATTCAATTATATTCAATATAAATCAAGGTAGGGGTTTTGCTGTCCCTGCTAGCAGTGTAGGATCTTCTTGACCCTGATGTTCTGCCATTTTTGATTGGTTTTACTTAATAACTCTTTCCTTTGCTACAGCATTGTACAGGTCCCAGGAGTGCCTCCACTCCTTCATTTGGTTTGATAACCCAATAAAAAATAAGACCAGCCACGCTTTCCAGAGAGCAAAGAAATGGAGAATTTCAGCAGAGAAGATGCAGAAGTACAGGACATGGCTGCTGAGGTATTTGGTATGTGACCCCAGGTGTGCCAGCTCCCTCTCTGAGCAGTGACATGGCACCCACATGATCTCACCCAAACAGGAGGACTCGGGCTGCTGGTATGGTTATGCAGGCTTGGTACCAGGAAAGTGTCCATACATTTTCACTTCAAATTGAATTTTTGTTGCCAGTGCTAAAATGAACTTGGGGCTTTCGTGCATATTGACAGTAAGATTTTTCTCTGAGGGTGACAGAGGTTTTGGATAGACAAAGACTGCCTGTGTGGGAATGAGATTATTTATGACAGACCAATATAAACTAACAACAGATAAGTCATGCATGGACATGCTCTGCACATATCAAAGCACATTTGTCTTTTATTGCATTTCTGTTGTGACATTACAAACAGAACAATAATAAGAAATTTGTATTTCATAAGCCTCTCATAAATTAAGCAATTTTAATACATGCTCTCTATGACTAAGATTATGTATGCATTGACACTTTGCAAGTTTATTCAGGTTATCTTTTTCCAAACATCTAAGTTCTTTGTTAACATATTAAACAGAATTTAAGATCTGCAAGATCAAATTGACTTTACATGGCCACTTCCATGCAATCAAAAGGGTATGTGTTTGTTACATTAAGGAGCTTGTGAAAGAAAAATGTAACCTGCATCCATTTTCTTTTTGAAGCTTAATCTTGCAGTGAGGCAGGTCCTGCTTGTATTGATACTGTAAAAACACAAAGGATATCTAGATGCCTTTTTTTCTTAAGGCTTCTTAATTTTTGAATGTTTGGAGAGATTTTAGCCTTTTATACCAGTTACACACGTTGAATCTTATTGAGGGAGCTTTCATCAGAAATTTTAAGTAATTATTATTATTATTCTGTTAGTTTTGATAAATTAGTTTGAAGGAAAGTACTCTTCATCAGAATCTGAAGTACTTGGTACCTCTCTGACATACATCTATTAGCTGTATGTCAAGAGATAGTCAAAGAGAATAAAAAGTCAGAGAGATTGTGATTTTGTAATGTGTTGTTCCTTAGGGAGGAGAGGTAAAGCAGTTGTTTCTTGGCTTTCTCTTTCATGTGCCTTCACTTCCCCGTGATCCTTACCTTTGTCCCAGTGACCTCTGCGACTGCCCATGTGAGGTGAGAAGCCGCTTCTTAATGTGGCTTTCACTGCCAGTAGTGTTCCTGGTTTAAAGATCCACTAATGCCATTATCTCACATAATACTGTCCATAGTGCAGTTTTTTTCCAAGAGGGGCCAAACCAGAAGTGCAAGGGAGAAATACTTTCAATGTGGGTTTTTTGCTTTTTCTGCTCTAATTAAATTAGTTAAAACTAATTTACTAACTCTTCTGCTTACATTTGGGTTAAAACTAAATTCTACTGGTACTGGTTTGGGGTTGAGCATGCTGAATTTTATCGGTTTACTGTTAATATTTCTGGTTGTTTCTGTTTAAAAATTACCACCCCATCTAAGGGCAATACGGGAACATTTCTGTCACTAACTCTGTTTCAGCAGTAATTTTAGGTGCCGTTCCCTCTGTAAAGCAAACTGATGGCATCAGTGAATTGCAGCTCATGACTTTGTGTAACTATGTGTAATTTGTTCATTTATACTCAGTGCCTTCAGTGACAAATCCCAGGAGAAAACATACCTCGTTTAGTGGAAGGAGAAGGTGGGGTCAGACACTGATCACGGCGAGTCAGCATCGCACCGTGGGCATCTCTCCCAGCGGCGCTCGCTGAATTCAGCCTTTTAGAAAAGCCCTTAGCATTTGGTGTTTAACTAAAAGCCTTTTTTTAAGTGCATGATGTAGATTTATGTAAAGACTGCACAGACGAAACGCGACGCTTTGCTTTCGTGCTCTTGCTGTGTCCGTGGGATCTCGAGACCGAGGGCCCGGCCTCCCCTGCCCGGTGAGGGCGCGGCGGGCGGGGCCGCACCGCCCGC
>VXBC01009192.1:365652-408780 GCA_013399945.1 Ploceus nigricollis | reverse complement strand
AAGGGGAAAAAAAAAAAAAAAAAAAAAGAAAAGATGATGTGAAAGTGTTTTTTCTGCCTTTTCAATGAAAACTCCAATCAATCCCAGAGGCTTCCTGACAGATTCTTTCCCTACTCCCTATTATTCAAAGAAAAATAATCATCATTGGACCAGATGACCCACTGTCCTCTCTTCCAACTTCACCCATTCTGTTATTCTGTGATCTATCCACTACTTAAAATGCCTTCAATGATCTAACAACTTTCTTCTCTTTTTCTTTTAAAATACGCAAAACAAAACATCCCACAAACTCGTGGAGTTTCAACTCAGAACTGCTGTTTGCTTTGGGGATATCTCTGCTTATTACAAAATTATGAACTTTACAAAGGCAAATTTAGAAACTATCACATACCCTACCCTGTCCCCCACATTCCTCTGGCCTCTCAGAGCTGTGATCTTCACCTTTTTCTCATCTAACGAGCAGAGACATACCGGACATCTCTCTTATAAGTAAGGGTGCACCTGGAGCAGTGTCTACACTGGGCATCAGAATTTTTTGGGACTTCCTACAGGTTTCCCAACAGTGTGGTACTCAGAGGCCTCCAGAGAAGGAACAGAAACAATTCCTCAACTGGTTGCAAAACCTACTTCCATTTCTAAAGACAACAAAAAATCCTCCAGCCACCACATGGCAGAGAATCACAAAACTTTGTAGGAGTGACCTCCATTGTCACTATTTCTACATCCGGTAGACTTCCTCATGTTTCACTGTGCCAGATAAATAAGGCAAAACTGCTGCTGGCCTCTGCTGTACATGAGAGACAAAGGCCATGGATTTCTCCTCACCTTTCCCTAAGGCTAACAGCCAGAAATGAGAGCCGACCCATCTGGCTCCTCTCTGAGCCATGCAGACAGAAGAGCTGAGGCAGCCGTGCCAGTGAGAATGACTCTGAGCAGCTCACAGTGAGGTTTCTCCAACAGACAGGCTGAATTTTCATGCTGCAACAGCTCATTTCATAACTCTTCAGGAAGAGGTGGGCTACAGCAGGCAGCATAGTCACTTCAGATATCAGTGAGAACATACTCCCTATCATTGAGTGGTAAGACCCTACAAAAAAGAAGTAGAATACTATAAATATGAAATTTTATTTGTTACTATGACATAGGCTGATTTAACTTCAGACTTTGCATCAGCCAAACACAACTTTCAGACACGAAACATTTATAAATGTCTGCATTTCATTACGATGGTAAAACTTCTTAAAATAATTCTCTAAACATGTTAAACCACATGAAATGCAATCAAAGTTGTACCATATTTTTAAAAATTGCACAAGTTTTTAATTGTATAAACTATATTACATTTTAATACCAGCCAAGATGTACTTGCAACAAAACCAAAGTAAGGCACACACAAAAAGGCTGGTTGGTGATTGAGTGTATACTTTCCCCACAGAGGGATTCATGAAGTATGGTGTCAGAATTCTTCAGAGAGTAATCAGAATTTCATTTGTTTGGTTAATGTATTCATTACTGACAGGAACTGCACTATATATAAAAGGAAAATAATCAAGAGCCATCTTTTACATGCTTTTCTCTCCATCCCAGCTCCTAATGAATGGTAAATCATTTAAGTTATGAATGACTGATTAACTTAAGGAGTCTATATATTTTTATACATGTATTTATAGTTTATAACACAATAAAAAGTTAGGATTTAGGATTTATCTGTTACCCTTTCCTTTTGGGTTTTTTATGAGTGTCCTTATAAAGAAAGCTTTGTCATCTGATGATATGTCAAGAATTGGAAACACTGACATTGTTTTGACACATTGATTTGGCATAAATTGCTAAGTTCATTTATGTAACATCAGCTACATTTATAAAAGCAAAGAGGTGTAGCCTAAGAACTCTCATGTGATTTATGTACAATTTACTCCTCAAGAGTGCAGCCCTAAGAAATCTGGAGGGTCACCATCTTGCCATTCATTTTTAAATAGAAGATAGTGACTTTAGACAGTTACGGTTTTTGTCTCACCACCAGATAATCAACTGTAAAGCAAGACAGGTCTATTTCTCAGATCTGATGTGCAATAGGAGGTCTCAACCAAAGGCTGAAGCTAGAAAGGACATCTAAAGAGGTACTAAAGTCTTACACTGATTCTAACTGTAGTTTATATAAGGATTTTGTCAGGTGGCCTAAAGAAAGAGGCTAATGCAAACACAGAAGGGTTCTGCAGAACCACTATAACAAATGTCCTCCAAGGAGTGTTTGATAACACTTGATGCTAGTAAATACTAGTGAAAGTGTAGCACATCTCACATATAAGCACCCAAAAAATCTTTCCTAGACAATGATCAGGGGGTGAGATGTCAGACTAGTTTTGCCAAACTACATACTCCCATAAAGTAAATGACCCTCTGTTTCTATTGTCCTCACTTAAGGAGTGTGTATTAGGTTAATTAACATATCTTTATAGTCCTGACATCTCATGTTTGAAGTAAGAGCATAAACCCAAGTCTAATTTTTGCCACTGGGTCTGACAATTTAGGAAGGCTGAACTGTCACAGTCTGAACTCTCCTAAAATACTGTGGAATTCACACTGAATGCTCCCAGAACATAGGATGAATAGTGCTTTTCAGGGGTTGGCACTGAGACCAGTGCTGTTTAACAGCTCTCTCAGTGACATGGACAGTGGAATTGAGTGCACCCTCAGCAGGTGTGCCGACCACATCAGGCTGTGCAGTGCAGTTAACACACTAGAGGGAAGGGATAATTCCATCCAGAGGGATCTTGACAGGTTTGAGAGGTGACCCAGTGCAGACCTCATTAAGTTCAACAAAGCAGAGCGCAAGGTCCTGCACACGGCTCAGATTAACCCCACAAATGAATATAGGGTGGTTGAAGAATGATTTGGGAGCAACCCCGAGGAAAAGGACTTGCTTGACAAAAAGCAGGATGCGACCTGTCAGTGTGCACTGGCAGCCCAGAAAGCTAATGGTGTCCTGGGCCACATCAAAAGCAGTGTGACTAGCAGGGAGAGGGAGGGGATGATCCCCCTCTACTCTGCTCTGGTGAAATCCTGCCTGGAGTTTGGCATCCAGGTGTGGGGTCCCCAAAGTAAGAAGGATGTGAAACTGCTGGAGTGGCTCCAGAGGCAGACCATGAAGGTACTCAGAGGGCTGAAGTACCTCTCCCATGAAGACAAGACAAGAAAGCTGGAGTTGTTCATCCTGAAGAAGAGAAGGCTCCACTTATAGCAGCCTTTCAGTACCTAAAGGGGGCTTGTAAAAAAGATGGAGAGGGACTTTATACAAGGGGATGTAGTGTTAGAACAAGGGGGAATGGCTCTAAACTGAAAGAGGGTAGATTTCCTTCAGATATTAGGGAGAAATTCTTCAGTGTGAAGGTGTTGAGACACTGGAACAGGTTTCCCAAAGAAGCTGTGGATACCCCATGCCTGGAAGTATTTGAGGCTAGCCAGGACTGGGCTTTGAGAAACCCGGTCTAGTGGAAGGTGTTTCTGCCCATGGCAGGGGGCTAGAACTAGATGATGTTTAAGGTCTATCCAAACCCAAACCACTCTATGATAGAAGTTCATTAATTTTTTTCTCAAGTAGCCTATTCAATCTATGTTATTTAGATGTTACAGCATTACAATATGGCACAAAGCCACACAAAACAGAAGTTGCAGGGAAAGACAAAAATTTTTACATATATAAGAGAATTTGACTAAGAGAATCCACACCACAGAACTGGATTTGTTGACAATAACTTTGTTGGAGAACAGAACAGCAACTGGAGGGCAAGACAGACCTAATGTGACAGAATGATAACAATAGGCTGGGATTTTAGGAGAGTTGCATCAGGAGTGAAGGATGATATGGTCTCCTTCTTATTCAAAGATGATCCATTTCCTAGCTGGACACTGCACCTCTAAACTACAGTGGCCTTAATATTGTTTGCTAAACAAGCACAGCTGTACTTTTCATTTTGAAAGTGAGGGAAGGAAAATGCCTTTTCAGTTTTTGTTGCCTTTATCTTCTTCTGTGAAGTATGAGAAATACAATGAAATCATGTAGGCCTATACACAGGTAAGTCAACCATGTGAAATGTATACCCCATGCAAAAAAAGTTGTCTATTATGATTAGGATATTTATCTATCATTATTATTATCATTATTAATGTTAATTATTATCATTATTATAATTATTATTATCATTATGAATGTTAATATTGAGTCATGTGGTAAATGCCTGGATAATGCTTCTACCCCTGTCTCCATGCAGTTGATCTGTTCAAGGGGTTAGAAAGAAAACTAGTTAGCAGAAAGACAATGTTGAAAATATAGCGATAGCTACAGTCTAACCTGCCTCCACCTGTCCACCCACACAACTACCTGCATCAGTCAGGAAATAGGTGACTAATATTTGCTCACTTTTGGGAATTTGTTGAACATTACTGAATGATTCATAGAAACAGAGGTGTGGAATAATAACAACTTTTAAGGATAAATGCAAAACAAAGAAATCCATTCATTCAACAGATACACATTCTTTGGTACAGAATATAACTGGCTGTCAGCCATGGTATGACCTTTCTCTCTCCTCTCCTCTCCTCTCCTGAAAACTTCTCCATGATCACAAAATAAAAGCAACAATGAAGCCTTTTCTCCCCTGTCACACTGTAATAATAAATCAGGTGCTAAAAATCTCTTGGATTCACCTTTTTCTCCTGAGTGGTGGGAAAAAAATGATGTACCTCAAAAATATTTCAGTATTAAGAAATCAGTACCAAGGAACACTCTTCATGCTCTTCCTGATGGGCAGATTAAGACTGTACCCTGGTAACAGTACTATACTTCTAAACGTTACAACTCCCACAAAAGGAGGACTTGATTTTCAATGAGTTATCAAAGCACTAGAAAGTGATTTTAATGAGCAGCAGGTGATACAGAGATACAGCTGGATAACATGTTGAGGTTTGCATGATTTTTGTGGGATGATAAATCTAAAGACCACACACTTTTTTGGAAACCCCAGTTCTACCTAAAGTCACTTGTCACAAATATACTGATGATATTTCCATCAGGTGGACTTCGTGTTGGTTAATGTCACACTACTCAAAAGCTTAAGCAAAATAGATCAACTTCTTGCAACACACTGTTTCATGTAAATAGAAGCAACAGAATATAAAATGATTGTGAGATTGCTAAAGCATGTTTTATTTATTTACTTAAGATATTTTTGTAGGCCTGAATTCAGGAGAGAATCCCTTCCCATTAGAGATACTTGTGTTAGTGTTTGCCTACTGGAAGGTGTGTACTTCAGCATTCCCTGAAATGTAATGATGTTAAGATTGAGATGCTATGTTGAATCCTTTGCTTGCATGAAGATGTTGAACTAGCCAGAACAATCATTTTACTCATAAATGAGGTTCTTAAAACCTATTATTCTGTAGCTTATCACTCAGTTTTTAAGTCTGTCAGACCAAAATCCACTCTTAGGCACTTTAAAAGGGGCCTTGTGTAATGTCATAAAAAGAACATACAGGTTGCACTAACGTCCACACCCAAGTCACTGGATTGTCTTAGATTGCCAAGAAAATCCCAAACAAACAAACAACAAAAAACCAAAAAACAACCAACACAAACCACAAAAAAATCCTCAAAATTCAAAACCAAATACCCACAACCAACACCAAACCTCCTCACCTCTCAAGATTTAAGAACTTTAAACTTAGATTTAGAAGCATAAATTTCAACATTGAAGTTTAAAAATGTGTCTCTCCACTTTCAGAGAAGAACAGAAACTTGACATCATGCTCTAAATCATTTCCTCTTAAATAATAATGTAAACTAATGTTGATTCTTTACAGACATTAAATTAGGTGAGCGACAGGCTTTTCATCATGCTGTGCTTGGCAGAACTGGAAAATCCTACCTTTTTATTAAACAGTGTAAAAAATAATCATGCATTTCACTTCTGTTCCTCTTTCTTTCATAAACACTTCAAAAACTTTGAAAAAAAAAGATAATAGAAAAGCAATCTACAGAGTCGCTCTTATCTTTTACAGTAAAAATTCCTTTTGTGGTTTGTTATACACATATGTGCACAGATGTTTCATCAAATAAGCTTGTGGGTATGTTCAGGTGTGTTTAATGTCTGGCAAATTGCAATGTCTGTTTATAACAAACACCAAATAGAGAACACAGCAGCTTGTGGAGTCCAGTTCTGTTAGAAATGTAATACTGTGTATTAGGAAATCGCATTCTTGTATCTCTCTCTTCGGAAATACAGTACATCCTCCTGATTCATTTGACCTCAGAAAGACCCATATAGCCATAGTTCAAAATTTCTTTGAGTTAAACATCAATGTCTATTTAAACTGGCTTTGGTTCAACTATTTTTGCTTCAACAGTAGTTGTGTTGCTCTTCTTGTTTCTGGGGATGCCTCAAATACAGAATTTAGGCAGGTGTTCAGTATCATGCCATAGGATCAATCAAGGCAAATTTATGAGACCAGAAAAATGGCTACCATGAGAAAAAGATGAAGGAATTGGTCATTTTTTCTCTGGGGGAGACAGGCAAACAAAAACATAATGACAGCATGCAAATAAGAAAGAAGGAGTTACAGAGATGATGGTGACCAAGGTTTTCCATATGCACTTGGAGTAACTTGAGAAAATGGGGCTTAATTTGCTGCAAAGTTTTCTCTACATGTCTATTTATAATGGTTATGAAGCACTGGAAAAGCTACCTAAAGGGGCTGTAAAATATTATTTATTGGGAATTTTTATGACCTGATCCAGAAATGTTGATTCCAAGTAAGAAACAGTGTATATTTTTTTAGTGTTCGACACATCGTGCCACAGACCATGCTTCATGAGTATTGCAGGGATTACCTCAGGTTTAATTACTGCATTTCCAGTTCCAAGAAGAGAAGGATAAGAGCTACTGAAATTTCAGGAAGAAATTCTCTATTACACTGATCCTACTGCTCAAGTGAACCTCTATTTCAAGGGAGAAAAAGAAGCCAAGACCAGGCCTGATCATGCAAATCCACTAACCAAAAAAATTAAAGCAAAAGTAAACGGAGCTGTAGTCAAGGTTACTTCACCAAAAGAAACATCTCCCAAGTTCTTCAGAGGAAAATTACCAGGGAAACAGAGCAGTTTCATGGAGAGCCCAAAACTCCTGGGATCATTGGCCAGTATTTGGATAACAAGTATTATTTGATTAATTGTTAGTTGTCATACAGATTACACTAATCTGAAGGACTGCAGTTCACCCCAAGGATAGAAAGGGTTACATTTCTCCATCTCTCAGCAGTACCATGCTCAGGCTGAAACCTTGCCTTTATGTCTGAGGCAATCGTAATTTCACCTACAAATATCAGTGGCTTAACATTCACAAGCATCACAAGACAATGTAGTCACCCTGAACATGAAAAACAAAATGCAACACTTGTGTAACAAATAATAAATAGGTTCCGTTAAATATAAAGCAGAAGCAATCAGACTTGTGTTTGTAAAGCAGTCTTTCAAAGAAATTAAAAAAATGAAAATAAGGAAAAACAGTGTTTATAAAGACATAAACTACCTTTTTTAAGGCTCCACAGACTATCAGACCCCAACAAATCAGGGATCCCCTTCTTAAATAAATTTACCACGTAACTTCTGACGCAATGAATAGCATTCCTCCCCATAAAGGCCAATACTAAATTATTTGGCAAGGACTTACATGAAATGTGATAAAGTGGGACAGAATTTGGCCCTGAAGTAACTGTCTCACTAACTTAAAGAACTTGCTGTCTAAGCATACTAATTACATGTGCAGCAAATGAAGAATTATTTTTATTTGAATGAGCTCTCTTTGTGACATTATGAGAAATGAAATATAGGACCACACAATTACATTTCCTCTTTATTTGTTATTCTGATGTCAGTTTGTGACTTGGAGAAATAGGCATAAGAACAGAAGTAGATACCACCCACCATTTGATAAAAGTAGATGTTCCAATTCCTGATCACAATTGTAATATGGAAAATACAGAAAAAAGCAGAACAGAAATAACTATTACTTTCATAGCACTTTTTTTTGAAGTTGTCAAAGTGATTAGCAAGCATGCATTAGTCTCATAACCGCCCTAAGAAACACTTCAGAAAAAATATTATTTTATGGAAAGAATTTTACACTACCACAGTTAGTCCAATATGTGAACTTCTGCATAATATATAAAATATTTTTTGTTTTTCTCTGCCCGCCCCCTTTTCTGGGAGTGATTTTTATTTATTTTATATGATCATCTACACAGTGTTTGTGTATTCCTGTACTGACTTCTAGCAGCTAACTACAAACTGAACAAAAGTTTATGGGTATGAAACAAAAAATATGGCCTATATAGAAACAAATACAGTATGAAGTAGCAATCCTGCTAATCTCCCTAGAACACAGTAGGTGATAAATGCCACATTCCTGCAGAACTACAACCTCTTGTTCCTTTTGTGGGGGAAGGGAGGGGAGAAGGAGGTCATCTGAGGTTACAGGAGAGGAATGCAGTCAGAAGCCCCTATGACTCAGGGGTATAAAAAAAAATTGAGCCACATTCCAGAGACCCATCTCAATCACCTCAATCACACCAATGCAGGCCCTCTTAGAGAGGGTTAATACGTGCTCTGCAAAACTAGTTAAAGGATTACATATATTCTTAGAGTTTGTAACTGCAAAAGCATAGGCTGAGACCAAATATAGTCTTAGCTTTTTTTTTTTTAAGTTTTCTTTGTTTTTCAAATAGTTTAATTTGCTTCATTTTGATGAAATATGAAAATTTTGTTTGTGTAATATTTCTTATACCAATATTTCATGGTGCTCTACCACATGACAGATATCCATCTGCAGATTCCATATAGACTAGGCAAGTTTTCAGCCCCAGTTGGTGTGTTGCTAACAACAGTACAAGTACTTAACATACAGGCAGTTTCTGGCCATATAATTTTTTTATGCTGCACTTGTCTGAGAATTCCTATCAGAGATTTCTGAAGAACTGAATGGATAAGAGGGCAAAAGCATCACCTCTGTAGTTAGGCCAAAGGTCAGACAGGCCTTATCTGACCTCCTGGGGTGTCAGTGTTCTCTGCTCCTTCAGCAGGGGACATGAACCTGGTACTGATGGTGCCAGAAATCTGCTGCCATCGCTTAGAAATGAGGGTACCTGCCTGGCATTATCAACCATGGCACTACAAAGTCATCCTTGTAAATCCAGAGAGAGCTCTGTGAGAGCTCTTATGGGGTTTACAAGCCTAAAGCCAGCTTTTGTCCTTGGCTTCCCCACTGAGAGGTCCCAGTGGACATGGCACCAAGCGGGCTCCTTGTTACCCTCTTGTCACCATGGCAGAAAGGCCAGAGCATCAGGTGTTTTGCCGTCTCCATTTCAGCTTTCACACGTCCCTCTCACCTCATGCATTAGGCAGTGCATTAGACCACTGCTACAGCATGGTCTGCACATACAGTGTTAGAAACCCTCCATTTCAAGTGCTGACTTGGATGGGTGCCACACACCCCCTGGAAGCATCTGCATTTGAATTTAAAGGGGTGGGTGAGTGACAACTAGCTTCTTCTTCTGAAAAGGCTTTGGCAGATCATTGGTTGTCATCAAACCTATTGCGTTTCTTGCCTACTGCCAAAAATTCCACCTACATGCCTGATGGCAATTAGTCCTTTGTAGGTGCTAATGAATAAAAGCAGCACGCACACTTTACAGACTTTAAAAGAATATCCCAATCCATACATTAATTTCATATATAAACTCACATGCACACACAGTCCCCCCCTTCCCCTATCCACATGCCACTGTGCACCCACACCCAAATTCGTGCTTAGAAAAAAAGCAAGTAGCAGTAAGATGATCATCCAATTGTGTGCAAGTAGGATTTTTTTCATGAATCATTAGCTATTTTCCCAGAACTCATCTACTGAAAAAGTACTGCTTTATGAATGCAGAAGGCATCCTACGTTTGGGATAATGAAGTACATTCATTCCATGCTTGAACCTTTCAGAGGTCCAGACATTTCACACACTCCCTCTAACCATGATTTTTCTGCGGTATCCAAAATCATCTGGGAAACAACAGTATGACAAAACCAGCCTTCAGGAAAATATACCAACAATTTCCATAGAAGGGAAAATGAATAAAATAGGGGTAGCAAGAGACTTCACCACAGTACTTTCAAATCAACAAATTGAGCATTGCTTTCATGTTTTCTGTGTAATTCGGGGGTTCTGGTTTGTGTCAATTTTGGAAGAGAAGGTATAAAAACATTATGAGGTAATACACTCTATACAAACCTAATTAAAGTGTCATTATTTACACTTCTCATCAGGAGAAAAATCGGTTTTTTCAAAAGGAAGCTATTTTACAGAATTGCATCAACTCCAAACCCAAAAATTTAGGGGGAAATGTTGCATTTTGACTTTCATGTTATTGTTACATATATAGAATACAAATAGACACAATTAATTTTGAAAGTCAAAACTAATTTAATTGAATATTATAGAAAATATTTAAAGCATCCTGAAAATGACTGCATACTTTTTTTCCTCAGACTATTCATTTTGCATGAAGTTTTCAATTCAAGTTTACAACATTTTCTTAAATAAGGGAATTTTCCAACTACTTTGTAGAGTGGTCATGAACTAATCAAGAGTGGTCAGTATCTTATTGTGACCTTTCCAGACGAGATTTCACAGTCTCCAAAAGGCTTCAGAAGGTCAGCTCTAAGCCAGCACATTGATATTTCAGCCTCACAAGATTACAGAGGGTTTTACCCTTTTTTTGCTGGCTGAAGTGCAGGCAGGAGCAGTTGGAGAAGGCAATCAGCTCAGGAGTTGAAGGAAAGTGGGCAGAAGCTGAATGGCAGTGCCTGACATCAGCCATAGTGGACAGCAGCCATTGCTGCATCACTTTGTTTGGACCAGCAAGTAGCAGGATCTTTCTGCCCAGTAGTCCATAAAAGTCAGGCAAGGAGTCTTTAGTGTTCCCAGAGCAGATGAAGATGACATTCACATGCAACTGCAGAATTAAAAGCTTCTCTGCAGCACTCTCTGGTCTTCCCTGCCGCAGGGGCACATAGCTTCTTTTGTCTTGCTGTTGCACCCAGGCAAATCTCTTGCTTTGTAAACAGTTTTCAGTATTGTAGGCATTCCGGATGAAGGGAAAGATGAGACAAATGTCAGAATGTACCTTTGTGAGAGGCCTTAGCTGTCGTGTCTTCTTATTTTAGTTTCTAGATGAGGTCTGTAACTTTTCTGCCAAAACAGTACTTTCTAGAATTAATCTGAACTGGGCAGGGAACTTTTTTTCCATTTTAATTTCTTTTTTTTCAGCCTGTAAGAGGATCACTGTCCTAGTCCATTCCAATCCATAGCATATCCACAAGTACAGTGAGGATCAACAGTTCACACACCCTATTATTTTTTTATCCCCTATTCAAAATTTCTCCTCCAACTTTCACTTGCAGCTGAGAAACTCAGACCAAAAAATCTAGCCATTTCTCTCTCATCAACATCCATTAAATCAGCTGCTTAAGCAAACACAGGTGCCCATACATAACAGCATCAGATTAACACTGATGTTAAACAGTCGAATGCTCTGAAAAGCCATAACACTACAACTCACATTTCACTGGCAGACAGGACCGTACCACCAGGGTAGGCAACTGGGTGCTTTCAGAGTGCCACAACTGTAATTTTAAATCCATTCTTCAAAAAGCTATTTCCATCACAGATGTTGAAGCATAGTTTCTCCAAATAAAGTTTTATTAATATCCCTTGGGGTAAAACCCAGTCATGTAGGGATGGTTCTGTTGCAGGGCAATCCCACCTGTAGGACCTGTGTGCTTTGAGGATACCCCGAGGTTTCAGGTGCTCCTGCCATTGAGGCAGGCTCCTCTGCTTGTGCTGCAGAGCTCCACAAATACCAAAAGCTCCAGCACATCTCTCAGAAGTCCTGGACCTAGATAATGTCTTCTCTCAGCGTAAAGAGCTAAACCCTCTCCCTTTTTTGCTCTAGGATACCCTAATCTTTGTGTTATTAATGTTCCTGGAAGGACATTTCCCACAGACAGCAGGTGGGCAAGAAGTCAGGGCTCTCCCAGCTGGGGCAGCAGCAGGCAAGACACCAGATCTGTAGCCTGATGGGCAGAACACACCACTCGAAGTAGGAAATCTCCTTTCAGAAATTATCCCAGGACAATTTTTTTTTTTTATTCAATGACTGTTTAATGTAAAATGCATTAAAAGCTTAGGAGAAAAATGTGAAAACATATGGAGTGAAGATGTTTAGGCAAATTGACAAATAAGTCCCTACCTCCCTGGAAGGGAGGAAAGTCTTACAAAATTCTTCAAATCTCCTTGGATTTAAATATCCCTTCCGCTTTCATTGTCCCCTCTTTTGTTCTAAACAGCTTTGGGGAATATGACTGCTCAGAATATTCTATTTTATAAGGTTTTCAGTATCCCCTGAGTTCCACTTATTTTAAGAATTGTCAAGTTATCAAGGCCATAGATATAATCCTAGTGTTTACAGAAAACCTAAACTTTTAACTGGCATATCTTAACACTCTAAGGGGAGTTCAGTTACAGCTGATCTTTCATCTGTACTCTCCAGTCAGAATCCCAAAACTACATGACTACATTTGTAATCTCCTGGTCTTTTTCAGTCATAAAAGTTTGCTATTTTCTCCCTTGCCGACTGGTTGGTAAAATGGAAAGATAAACATAAAACAAAGGCAAAGACATAAATTAAATTAATACTTCTGGAAACTGATTTATTTCAAAGTACTTTTAATATTTACACAATTCAATGCAATTGCATGTACAGTAACTGCTCAAACCAACTGACTCATCCTGATGTCCACATGCTCTCTTTAAAACCAGAAAACTTCTTTTTAATGTTCAAAACATAACATTTTCCTGGAAGAGATGTCTTATTTGAGCAAAGTGACACATTTCTCTAATGTTTAAAATAATGTTTCAGTTTAATCAAGATGCAAGTAACAGTCAATGACTAGGAAATGTTATTGTGACTATGTTTTTGCCCAGTATCAATGAGATGACTGTGAAACGTTCTGATAAAAAGTGTTTGATAACAAGGCCTGGCTGAATAATATGTTTTGCTTTCTTAGTTATTAGTTTAATTATTAGCTCTGTTCAAAGGAGTTGTCAGTACAAAGTAATGAGGTGAGGCCTGTAATCATGGGCTAATATCATCTTTTCAATGATTCACTTGTAATTCTGTCTAACTTTTATAACCTACATCTTATCCCTTCTGCTTTTAAACTTTGTGACAAACCATCTATTCTAATAGCTAAAAAATCCAGCCCCCTGTGAAAAACTTAGTGCTTTTAAGTTGGTTTGTGCTTTTCTATTTTCCAGCAGCAGCACATCTGTCCCTGAAAGGTTTTAAGTGTCTTTGTAACTGATATGAGAGGAACCTCAAAAAGGTTTATTTGCTTTGGCTCAGTTAAAGGCTTTGGTTTCTAGCGCTTGTTCAAACCTCCTGGAACTGCAAAAATAGATGGGGAATCTCAAAATGTTTCACTGTGTTTTTGTCACCTCCCTGTATTCAGTAGGAAATTTCACAAGAGCCTTCTTTATAGTAAACTGACATTTCTGTAAATGGATTTACATCTTAAACATAGACTTAGCTGCAGACTTACACTGACCAACTTAGCTGTAATCATCACAAGAGATGGAAACTTAGATGGAGGCCATAACAAGCCACCCTTATCTCACGTCTGCTCCTTTGGGAGTCTAATCCAAGAACCCAGGGTTTCCACTGTGACAGTGATTTCTTTTCCTCAAATTTCTTGATCTTTATCACCAATGTAGTTGAGAATTGAGTCCCTAGTGTTTACTATGCGGATGTTTTCTAGGGATTTAAAATTACAGTTTAGAACATATTTTTCTTTTGGCAACAGGTTTTCCCACTCAAATGACAAAATCATCACAGTTTTTGCAAAGAGAAACAACTCAGGCCCTATATGCTGGAGGAAACACATGAAGAAGGGTCAGCACAACAGTGTCATGAGGTTGCACCACATATGCCATCTGGTCACAAGAATGTGGATATCTTATGATGTCTAGACACCAAATGTCTAAGCTGCTAGACCATCTATGTTNTGTATACATATATACGTGTGTATATATATATGAGTCCATAAATTATGAGGAGACACTAAGCACTGCTCTGCTTGTTGGCAATAGTCCATCCCTGTACCCTGACCTGTGCTGCCTGCTCCCCAGATGGCTGATGCCAACTGTGCAATTGCCCAGCCTCTGTCACCTCAAAGTCAACAAATTAATTGTTTCATCTTCAAAAGGCATGAAAATTCCATACAGTTGTTTAATGTCTCAGAGCTGAGCATCAGATCTAATAAATCCTTAGACTAGAGCAATGTAATTCAATTAGTCTTTAGCAAATGGAGAAAACACGAACTCTTTTTCATGCATCTTTAGTTTCCAAATCCTAACATCTATGCAAATGTTATATGTCTCGGTAGTTTTTTTTTTAACATATAGAATGTTAAAGTAGAAAATAGGAAGTCAAGAGTATCTAAAGATTTCTAAAGGTGGAGATGGCAAGGACCAGTGCCAGAGAAATGTGGGCAGCTTTACACCAGGCAAGGAAACTAATATTTTTTTTCTAAATAATACTCATATTTAGGATCACTGCTGTTGGAAACTCTGGTTTTACCTGCCCCTGCATACCCATATCCAGAAATTGTACTGGCAAGGCCCACACTTAGCTGCCAATGATACATCTCACAGTAATAATGAGGCTGAAATTACCTGGGAAAGAGAAGGCAACTTAGATCATCTGGATAGCTGAGGTAGAACACTGTGGTGCACATTGGCAAAACAGTATAACAAAGTGAAGACAAAGAAAAGTTCTCACAAGAACGCCTACACTTATATTTATTTAAATATAACAGATTTATATCTAACAGATTTCACTTATTCCTCCAGGTATCTGGCTTTATTTCCACAAGGTCCAAACGCTTACACCTCCACTGTATCTTCCATTAAATAGAAACACAAATGCTAGCAGTGGTTTTATAATCACTAATACCTGTTTTCTTAGACCTCTAAAATACAGCATTATTCAGGCTTGTTACTACTCTCATCCACATCAGCCTTAGGCATATTTACATAGATACTCTAGGATGATACACTAAGGCACAAACAAAATGGGACAAATAAATGAGGGATTTGGACTGTTACTGACTACAACTCCTGATGATAAGCTTTCTTCTTTTACCCATTTCAAAGACAGATCTTGAATTGCTATGGCAAATATGCATGCCCTAGCTTGCTGAAACCTGGAATCAGAATTTAAACAGTTTGGCTCATATTAGCTCACCACAAAAAAACCTTAATACAAACAAAGGCTACAGGTAAACTGTAATCTTTCAACACAGTACAGAACAGCTCTAATCCTGGTGTATTATTTTCTAACACTAAGTAATTGGAGTTCTTAAAAGAGCTCAACACACAAGTCACGTATAACAAATGAGGTGATTTTCTTAGCAGATGTTTATTTTTGTCATTTATAGAAATACCAACAGAAAGTCTTATATCACCAGGTGAGTCAGCAGCAGTGAGATGTGTCATCATAAGAACTGCAGGGCATCTCCTTGTTTGGCTTCATTATCTAGTCATTGTTGCTAAGGGGAATTGAAAAAAAATCTTCTTAGAGGGCAGGAAAACCCCATTACATCCTAGGATGATGAAGAAAGGAAACTACATCTTGTGTCATTGAGACAAGACAGCCACCAAAGTACATACTGTGAAATGACACAGAGGGATTTCTCCGTAAGAAAACCCATGCTGCTGGCTACTGACAGTGATTAACTGTCTCACACACAGGAAGCAAGGATAACACATTCCCTCTTTAAAACAACTTGGTTATTTTAAGTATATCAGATCCTTTTCCTGTTTACCTCCAGGGTAGAAACAGCAGTCACAAAAGACAGCTTCAACCCTTATTATGCTGGATTTTTCCCTTCCTCCGAGTAGTAAGAAACTTCCTGGAATTTACTAAAATCTTCATGTTAGTATTGTGAATGGCAGTTCTCAGATGATGAAAAAGGAAGTATTTATCTGCTTATTTTACCATATTTGGATGCCCCTTGAAATCTGTGGGGTTTAAGTTCTGTTGTGAAATCAAAAATCTTTTCTCAGGAAGCCTCATATGCCTGCCCTGGCTTCACTAAAGTCAGCATAGCTCATCTAAGCAGAACTCATTTTAGGACTTAAAAGCATAATTCGAGACCTGCGGTTCAATTTCCATTTGGCAGTGGCTAAATGTGGTGACAAGACTAGTCTATGGTTTCTGATCTTATTTCCTTTCCTGCCCTAAAATCACTGAAAGAAGTGTCTTCACAATTCACATAAGAGCAGGCTTCATTTTAGTAATTTTCAATTCAGAAGGGAAGAGAAGAAAGGACATGGTATGGTTCAAAAGTTGAAGATGAAATTAAAGACATTTAAACTGTAAATATATACAAACATTTAACAAGGAAAGCTTGTCACCACTGAAGCAACTAATCCTTCATCCTTTTCTGTGTTTGAACATGGTTTATATCTATCCCTAAGAAATATACAATCATTCCCAGGCTTCCAAACTGCGATACAGATCACACCAGTGTGCAAGCCATGCCAAAGCCAGGAGCTGCCGTTGATGACAGTAGCACTCACTAGTGACATTAGGCATGGGAACCCATTAAAAAACAATTGCACAGACACAGACAGAGGAAAATTTAGTCTACCTTTCCTCAGAAGACAGTGTTACCCCCTGGAATGGGAGGACCAAGGTGATTCATGCAGCCCAAAAAAATTTACCAAGTAGAGAATCTAAAATGTAAACTCTAAAGCATCTTTAGAAGGTCTGTCAGCAGGATATTCAGTAGGTCTTACTCAGTCACGAGTCAGAAGAAACTCCCGTGGAGGGGTGTCTAAATTTGCTGAATAGAAATGACTAAGAGAATAAACTCACAGGTCTCTTTTCAGATCCCACTACCATTAAAGGCAAATTAACCACATGCCACAGAATTAAAATTTCTCTTCTTTTTGTGGCTGATGGATGACTCCTGCAGTGGAGGCTTAGACTTTATACCCCACTACAGAGTCTGGCAATGAGGCATCTGAAATCTCTTTATCTATTTGAGCTTTATTCTGACCTTCAAAATTTGACAAGGGATGAGCCATGAGATTCTACCACCACCAATTCTACTCTCCCCAGTTGCCATTGGAAAAAAACACCCATGATTTCTGTACTTCCAACTTTATTCTTGACCAGAGGCTGTAATTGTAAGTGGCTTAACATTTCATTAATCATTCTAATTAAAAAAACATATCTGAACATAGAGCAAGATCTGGACTTCAGTGTCAGGCTAAAACCTTTGTTCTGGTTGCCATGACCTGAATGCTATCATGATCAAAAGATACTGAACTGATCTCTCTCAAAATATTCTAAAAGTAGATCAAATCTCAGACTTTCAGAAGCAAAAAAATCCCTCAGAATGGAGCTCCTATTAAAAAAAAAAAAAAAAACAAACATTTAGCACAAATACTAACTTGAGATTGCAAGACTGTTCAGAGAAGTCTCTCACATAAGTACCTGAGAAACATTTCATTAATTTTTCTCAGGAGCTGTTATTTTTGAAACCAAGAACACAAATATAACCCTAAGTTACCATTTCTGTATTTAGGTGCATGTGCTGGCTTCTAACATGTGTTCTATATAACTGTATGTACAAATACATTATAATACATTTAGTTCCCATCACCTCTTGCACCATCAATAAAAGAATAAATTAATAGAGTTTCCTCATATTTCCCCCCCCCAAAAAAAGGAATGGAAACTTTGATCTGGGATGAAGCAGAGGAATATTCTGAGCCTCAATTAATATTTTGTTTTTGTTCAAAGTTCAATACCTAAAATTAAGTATTTTAAGGAGATAGTTTTGATTTCACAATAAAAAATATTATAACTTTTTCTTCCAAGTGATATATTGATGGAAAATCATAATACTCCTCTCTCTTACAGGAAATACTTACTGAAATTCTCCTTTTTTCACCAATATGCAGTGTGTATTTATTTCTTTGTCAGTGATGTACAAAGGGTGACACTACTTATCAAAGAAATAGATGAAACATTCAGAAGCACTGAACATGAGGGAAGTGGAGGGGCAGGCCCTGATCTTTTCTATGTGGTGACCAAGGGAGCAGCATGAAGCTGTCTTAAGGGAGATTTGAGTTGGATATTAGGAAAATGTTCTTCCCCCAGAGGGTGGGCACCGGAACAGGGTCCCCAGGGAAGTTGGCACAGCACCAGCCTGACAGAGTTCAAGAAGCATTAGGGTTGTCAGGAGTTGGGCTTGATGACCCTTATGGGTCCCTTCCAAATCACGATATTTTATGATTGCATGACTCTACAAACATGAAGGGATAAATATTGCAATACTGAAAAGTTGTTTTTCCTTCTTTTCATTCATAGTCTTTCTGTGGGAACAAGATTATTATACATTCACACCTTGTCTAAGAAATGGAACTCAGTTCTTTTCATATCTTATAAATCTTTCCCATGAAACTTTGGACTAGGCTCCAGATTTTGAGTGCTTTCCACTCAGTAAGCACCCCTTATGCATGTCTCAAGTATCCACACAGGCTGACACAAATAATCTTCACTGACCAAGTACAACTATCTAAAGTAGGAAAAGACCAAACACTCCCATTTAAGAGAAATTTACTCCACAAACTGCCAGAAAAATGAGATGCCCTAACAAGATTGTGTGGTTGTACCAGGAGACTGGGATGTCCTGAGAGACACATGTAGGTGACAGCACAGAGTCACCACAGGAAGTCAGGCGGCATCAGGAGGACCCAACCCAGAGGAGGGCTTGGGGCATATGAAGAGGCTTCAGCTCTGGCCTTTTGTGAAGAAACACTCTCACACGTGTTTGAATACTGCATCATTTCAGCAGAGGGAAAGGCTTCCAAGCTGCACAATTATGCTATTGTAATCACAAAGCGCTGGCCAAATTAGACAGAGCAGTTCTGTTTTCCTGAATCTGGTTTTATAAGCTACATTCTAGCAGCGCTCCATTACGCTGCTATGCAGAAGTGTCTGGCATTGTTTCCATCACAAACAAATCTTTATGTCCTAAATTCATGCTGGACAGAAACTTGGCTTCCATGGCACAAACCTAAGAATTACATTTGTTTGTTTAAACAAATTTGAGGGAAAACATACTTGGCCATCTTTGAGTTATATGATGACAAGATGATTTAGATCTCCCATAAAAGATATAATTCTTTTTTTCTCCTCACGCCAAACAATGATGCTTTCTTATAGCTGGACAGTTGCTGGCTAAGAGTACAAACCTATCGAGAAAAGTCAACTCTCAGCTGCATTGATCAGGACAGCAGATGCTGAGCACATCACAGCATGTGGTTCTTCCTTTGGAAAAGTGAAGACAAAGGTTTATCTCCTACATGTATAAGACGGCATTTTTATTTCGCTGATGCTTCTCCGTGTAAAGCTAAATTGGAATTGTATTTTCACTGTATTGTGTAGTATTGGAACTATTTTATCTTCCCTAAACAGTGCCTATTTACAAACCACTATTATAATAATACATCCTTGAAAGGAAACGTCCTAAGAAAGATAAAATTGAAATATGTAAGAAATGCAACCAAAACTCCATTTTTCACTTTTACCCATCAAATGATAACTTATGCTTATGCAAAGTACAATCAGAAGAAAATGAGGATGACATTCTGCACCCAGCATCAAAAAAATCAGATCTTTAAGTCATTGAAGAGATACATACAATTTTTTACTGATGTAGTTATAGAATAAAAATTGTAGTCTAAATGTATTCATCATTTTCTGTGTATAGAACAGAAGTTGTATCATTTTGGATTATCTACATGATTTCATATATTAATTCAATCCCACTAATAACTAGCACTGAAGTATCATGGAGGAATAGACAAAATTATAAATCATTAATAAAGCTTTCTCTGAAACAAGAGACAAAAGCAACCTTAGTAAATGCTTCATTATCATTCCACCTTTATTATCTCCTTTATTTTTTACCACCTTCATTTTATCTTCATTCAGTTGTGATCTTGACTCTACAAGGCTGTATCAAAGAGAAGGATAAACAGGTCCTTCACAGACCAAACAAATATATATTTTCAGTGAAGCACACTGGATGATGCTAGGAACAGATCCCTTTGAATATATTTTAGACCTTCTTCTTTTGAATGTCTTAAACCAACATGTACCTTTAAAAGCCATTGAGTCTGAAGACAACAAAAGCATATTTAGACAATAGAAGCAATAATTTAAAATTTATAAAATACAGAACTTCTCATGAAAAGCTGGAGCTCTTGTCCTTTACTGAAATTAAGTCTGTAGTGTGCAGGCATAAGCAGGACAACCATGCAGTTCTTGAACAGCTGGGCCTCGACTGAGAACCTTCTCACTTGGGAAGATTCTCACAAACCACTCTTTATAACTCAGCAAGGCCTACCAGCTAATTGCCTTTTCCAAATTATCTCTTAAGCTTTAATTTCCAGTACTAAATATTTGTTCTTGGCAGACTCAGAGGAACTCAGAAACCCAGATTAAATAAACCATTATATGCACAGACACCTGCTATACTATGGCATGCCATTAACACAGAGTCAAGCCTCAACAAATTACTTTGTTTGCTCATTGTTGCGTTTAAGCAAGTGCTTGCCATCTAAAATAAATTCTGAGCAGTTTCCACTATGGAGTTATTTGTTCTTAATGTCATCATTCACTACAACAGTGGCCATAAGTGGATTTTCCATCCTGTCTAGATTGTAGTTTACTTCGTCAAAGTAATTATCCGTTACTCCCATGTATACACGTTTGTTTACAACTTCCATACCAAATGCTTCTTTCTAAACTGAAGTGATGGTCTTTGCTGAAGACAAACCAAACAATGAGTTAGAAAGAAGAAATATACTGATAGTCACTGAAACTCTCACAGTTGAAGGATCGTCAAGACAGATATGCAATTGCTTTTGGATAGAAGAAGGAAATTAAGAAGTTGGATGGTGAGCTAAGAAACTGACATTAGCCGAGAAAGGACCTTGCAAGATGTTTGCAAAACTTTACTGAACTTTTCCAAGTCACTAAGGATCACCTGGACCTCCCACTAGGCTTACAAGCATCTGTCTAAATTCGCTAAGTCCTCCACATTTCTCTGACTTTGGGATACATACCACACTCTTCCCCTTGCAAAGACAGCGCCTCTACATCTCACCAGCTTACGGTGCAAAGCAACTTATAGTCAACTGCTTCCCAGTGTTACAACCTTAACAAGTACTGAGAAGCATGTTTTACTCATCAACTCAAAACATTGAGTCTCATTCTTCCTCCCTGGGACTTTTTTATATTCCACTATTTTTTCTGGCTTGCTTCTACTAAGAAATGCCACTGATCTTCTCTTCAAGAACCAGTCTTTAGTTGACTTCTCTGAACTTCTACCACTAACAACCATCCCTTTCAGAAGTTTTTTTTTCCCTACTAGTCTCCTCTTGATTTTTTTTCCTCAAAATATTTGATAGGGTGAGCAATTGATTTTTATCTTCCTCAAAAACTTCTCTTATTATCCATTGCAATATCTGGTTCTGTAGTGTAGGCACTGCTTGTTGCTTCTTCCTGAGAAGGGAAGTCAAAATTAATACAGTTGACATTCAGCTCTCCCTAAAAATAAAAGCCAATTTCCCTTTGTTAAATGAAGTAAATATGTATATTAAATCTTTCATCACTAGCTAAAATAATTCATTGCAGTTTCCTACTGAAGGGAAACGGGGAACGTGATCTCTAAGTGAAAGCATGACAAAGTAACACCTGTGGACTTGACATGATCAGACATGATATTTGTGAGTAAACTAAGGGCAAAATGCAAGGTAGTTTCCAGTCAGACTGAAAATAGCTCAGAGCAGCTTGCATTGATCTTCTCCCGTGTTTCTGACAGTGCCACATGCTAAAAAAAGAGTTTTTAAGTTAAATTTGAAACAGGGAAAGGATATCTTAATAAGAAGCATGTGTGTGCACACTCATTTGCAGACATACACACATTTTCTTGACACAAACTGTCACCTGAATATTGGTTTCAATATTCAGCATCTCAGTTCTCTGCAAATACTTACAGAAAAACAGAATGCACAAAGTCCTGGGATTCAGTAAAATCCCAGGCAAAACTCCCACTGAGCTTCAGCTTGCACTCAACCTCAAGTCAGTGTGTCTTTTTGTTTATTTTCTTGTTCCAATGCTTTCCTCTAATGATATTAACACAGGAGAAATAACTTCTTGTCAGCACAGCTCTACAGAAACTGGCAGGTTCTGTTTCAAGGCATTTATGCAAGCTTCTTCTTTGGTTTGATTAGACTATTCTTGCTTCAGCATTTGGACCCAGATCAAGAAAGAAATTTAAAGTTCTGCCCACAGAATGTTCATGTGCAGCATCTGAATTGGAATGAGGTCATTCTGCCTTCATTTTCCTGCCTTGAGCTTTGTTTCTAGCTTTAGAACCAGAAATCTGCAGCAAAACCTAGCTCCTTTCACCTAGCTTCAGGACCAAATTGTCTAACATCAGGAGCTACTTACACTGGTGAATACATGCCAAAAGCTATCATGCAGTGGTATCTGAGACAGAGCATTTATTTCTATTTTTAACCCTAAGGAAATATTATGATAACAAAATGTCATCACCCCTGGAAAGAATTGACTTTTACATGATGACCACAGGGTCCATTTTTGGACCATCTTATCTGAAATTCATTACACTAACCAAAGATTGGTGGGTTGGGATTTTTTTATGTTGTGTTCTAAGAAACTGGAATTATAAAAACTTCATGCCATATGAGATTGGACAACAGAAGCTCTGAGAAGTTCCTCTTAACTGTGCAACTCTAGCCCAGACTAAGAGAGAGTAGCATTTACAGCAATGTTGATTTGTGGGTCCCCGAAAATCAGTGGTCACTGCTGTAAAAGAGCTCATGTGTCCTTCTAAAAAACACTTCAAGTTGGAACCAGTGAAACTCTGAAGCTTACTGTGAGGGCCCAGAACTCAGCTGGCATGTCCAGTATATTACTGCTGCCTACATATCCTGAAGATGATCCCAAAGGTCTGCCAGAAGCAATAAGGTAACAACGAATACATTTTTTGATATTTTCTTGTTATTCTTATTTCCTCGTCACTCTCAGTATCTAATTTTTGTTCTCCTTACAGCTGTTTCTCTCTGACTGATCTTCCTCCCTGTGTCACTGTGCTAGTCAAATACAGCGCTATCCTCCCAGTGACACCATTTGTCAATTCATGTGCACATGATGCTCGCAGGCAGTTATGTTGCAGCATCACCTTAGATATTTCAAACAAGAGCTCCTGTAGTGTCACCCCCATTCGTAGCTATGCAAAGGCCATCCCCGTCCATTTAAATGGAAAATCCACAGCGTTGATTCACTTATGCATTCATGTATATCTGAAGGGCAGAGAAGTCTGGCACCCTGGAGAAGACTCTTCCTGACTTGGGCATGCAGGACCTGGTTGGTGAGTTTTCCCATAGACTTGCAACTATACACATAACCCCATTCTGTTTGACTTTTTCCCCCCTTGGTTCCATTTTCCAAATCAAATTTTAAAGGGTTGGATCTGACCTTCTCACCCTGAGAAACAGTGAAAGAGCTCAAGCAGGAATACCTGGCCAGTCACACTATTAAAACAAAAACAATTACTGCCTTATTTAACAAAACAAGCCACAATCTCAAAATGGTAGAGGCCGCCTATTTTGTTAAGGTCTTAATAGCATATTTTATGATTCCCTGAGGAAAAATTCTCCTTATTCAGAGAAACACTTATTAACCTTCATAATTTATTTGTGGCTTCACTAAACACGCACGTACTGTACTGTATGGCCATTAATCCTGGGAGTGAACTTAATAATGATGGGTTCAGTTTAGCTCAGATAACCACCCAGATTTCTGGATACCTTTTTGAATATATATCAACTGTTTGAGACTCACTAATACATTTTTTCCCAAAGTCTTTGTTACATGGCACTCTGTTTCTAGTCAGCCCTCCCAGAAGGTCCTCAGTTTCCTCCCATCATGTTAGGTGAAATGTTCAACTATTTGTTAACTGGCACCACAACTTGCTTATTTGTATTTCTGAGATAAAATCTAAGTTCTTAGCCAGAAGGTCCTAGAGAAATGCAGCCTATATTGCAGTCTTAGACTTTGCCATCAAATACACATGCTGGCTCTCTTCTATAACATTTGTTTCAGTGTTCTTCCTCTGAGGAAGGTGAGAATAGTGGAAATACAGAAAGCTACCCCATCTGACTCCTATAAATTTGGTATGTAGCTAGTCTGTGCTTAACCTCATATAGCTTTTGTTACTTTGAGTTTGGTTTTTTTCCTAATAACCTACTTAACCAGGCCTGTTTGGTGCCTTGCATTTGGTACAGGGTGTTATGTGTGTTTCTCCTGTCCCTATCGGTGCAGGATTCTGAACCTGCTTAGGACTCTAAACACAGACATATCACTAAAAATAATGATTTATCTACAAAACATTAAAAAAAAAATTAAATTTCCCAGAAAATTTTGCTAATAAAGAGAACAGATGCCCAAATATTGAGAAGTCAGTCTCTCCACTAATGCCTGCTGTAGTCTTTTTTTTTGACTACTTCTTATTCTTTTGACTTATTCTGCCACTTTTAGCTAGTTATTACAACTGAATACAAAGAACTCCCCCTTAACATACTCCATCATTTTCATAAAATGAACAAACCCAATACTAATGATGTTATTCCCAGAATTTACTAGAGTAGCGATATTTCTGTGGAGCCTGTGGACAGAATAGCCATACCACGGCTATGTGAGCAATTACTGCTTGAACCAGAACTAACTTTAGAGAAAGCTATAGTTATTTCTAGCCAAATTGTAACTGCAGTAGCAAGGGCTAAAATAATTGCTCAAGAGGCTATAGACCATGTCCGAGCAGTTCATTCATTAACGGATATAAACTGGCATAAGCGTGGCAGGCAGAATGGTGGTAAACAGAGCATGTTTGATACATCTAGAAAGCACCATGCCATCTTAACGCCCTCTGATACTTCAAAGTCAGGCTTTGATTGTGAATCTCTACTTTGTGTTGTCAGCTACACTCTGAAATAAAACCATGGACCGCAGGTAATTTCTTTATCAAATTATGGGTATGATAAGGGTGAGATAAAAGAATCATAAATCTGTGCTTACAGTTGTTACAGTCAAAGACACTTGAAGACATTGGATATTCAATTTCTACTAAAACAAAATCAATAATTTAGTGATCAAACAAAAACACACTAAAGCACCTGGGCTTCAAGCCTATGATGATTAAAAAGAAAACTTTGAAAACTTGGTCACGTATAACCAATGTAACAAGCCTGACTAAATCTGCAGATGGGCTGAAATAGCAACACTGAAAGATGTTACTGAAAGAATGATTCTGCCCTGTTAACTAATAGAACGAGCACTTCACAGGACCTTATCAACACCGCTGTAATTTATGCATGAACTACTAGCTTACCCCTTGGGATGGACAGGGAAGGAGATAAGGATATCTTGTTACTGTCATCTTTATCTGGTTGGCTGTATAAAGGAGAGATGAGTAAGAGAAGGTTCTGACTGGCCTTGGGAAGAGAAGGAAGTTGGCTGGTCTTGCCAATTCAGGAAGTTACTTGCTTGTCCTGACAGCTTAAGTCCTTGGCACTAGGCCACAAGATTCACTCAACTGCACAAGAAGAAAGACCCCAATGGGACCAAGCAAGAGGGTGCTGCTGTTGGAAGTGAAGCACTTGATTCTGTTTAAGGACCCAAAAAGCAATGAGCTTCTCTGTTAGGTTGTACCAGCCAATATCAACTCCATGAAAATGAGCAAGGCAAGATAAACACATGCTGTGTAACATGTTCAAATGCATTGGCTAACTTTCCTGCACACAATTAAATAGAAACTCTGAGACAAAAACACTTGCATAGCTTGCTCATGGCAACAGGCAATTATCTGTGGTGGGGAGGGCCATATGGTCTTTGCTCCCTAGCAAATCACTTCATCTTGCTGAACAGCACAAAGTACATTACTGAGTAGGGGGAAAACATTTGAGGATACCTCACTTGCAGAAAATGCAGGAAGAACCCGTGACATAAGTATGATGGGTCACCTTTGCTGAGCAGACTTACAAGGGACATTGCTCTGTGTCTCACTGAACATCAAAGCCAGGTGCCTTCAACTTGTTCAGAAGCTATTTAGACAGTTGGCTGCAAGAGCAACGGCTCAGAATCAGATTCAAGTCCTAGGAAATCCTGTTACTTGCCAAAGAAACAAAAAAGGAAATGTAACACTGCTGGCCCAGTTGTATCCATTGTTCCTGACACAGTGTATTAGGACCTTTTGAGCACCATCAGAGAGCACAGAGTACGCTAGTGCTTGTAACAGACTACACCAGCCAACGCCTAGAAATAAGCTTTTTTCCTGCCTCACTTCTATAACTGCGCATCTATAAAATACTCCTGTGTTGCTTTAATTATGTCCCTATTTGCAATTCAACCCTTGTTAGGTAAAACCTCCAAGAATATAATAAACAGAGGAGGTGACTTTTTCCTCTATTTTCACCTACACAGTCAAAAAAGTGAAAGCAGGAAACAAACGTTTTCCTAGAAATATTAATTTTTAACTGCAAATATGTTTTTAATTATTTTTAGTCATCTCTTCAAATATTTTAAAACCTCGTCTTTATGCACTTAGAGATTAGGGGGGCATCATTCTCATTAGCAATTACTACTTTCCATTGGAAATGTAGACAAAATTACTCTGACAAGGTGTACTAAGTAAAATGTGCAAATACTTGTTTTAATTATATCACGGTAATCACCACAGTATTCCCAGTGCACCTAAATATAAATGGAACCCTATATTATAATTCCACAAGTTCCTTTCCTGTTTGTTATTATACATACTAATCACAAAAAAAAGTTTTCTGACGGAAAACTCTGTGCACCACTGTAATGCATTGACTACAGTTAATTAGTAATGGGCAATTGTTGTCATTTACAGAGATGCTATGCATATTTTTACATTGTATCTGCTAAGAATAAATAAGAGGATAAGACCAAATGTTTTTCATTGATTTTTCATGGATTTTTCATGAATAGGGTTGACAGCAATTGTAAGTTTTGTCAATAAATATATTAAAATGTAAGCTTCATTTAACACAACTTGCACCCTCTGTCCTAATTCTGGGAGGATGGAAATGGTCCTTCACTGACTCACCTTGCTGGCTGCTGGTACAACAGGGTCATGAGCAATGCAGCCTAAGTAAATGGGGAAGACTGAAATTTCTATTTATTTACAGAGGATATCTTCCTTCCTCTGGTCTGCCTTCATCCCTTCTTCACCCCCGCAGTCTAACCCTGCCCTGTCTGGTACGTGGGTATGGTATTTGTCTTCCAAATACAACAAATAGAAGTTAACATTCACCAACTGTGACTTATCTGACAGCTCAGCACTCTGTTTCAAGTCACCGTTCACTGTTGCAACTTGATTTCCACAAAGCCCTGCGTCATACTGGGGCACCCTGCCAGGTCATAGGCTGCTCCATTTCTTCAAAATTTGTTAAGGAAATTTGTTAAGTTTCCTGAGGTCTTTCCTCCTTCTCTTATGGTGTTTCATGTATTAATGGAAGGTTGTGTCAAATGGTATTATTGCAGGGAACAGCAATTCATTATTCAGCAAAACTATCCCTCCATTTTCAGTATGAATTTTTGCTACTCTGTTTGGCATAGGAATTCACTCAGTTCGTCTCCTGTGAAGATGTTGCTTTTCTAGTATTCTTCCCCGGAGTAGAACAAAAAACCTCCTATATGGCTCAGGTGTCAATTACTCCAATCCAGAGGTAACATCCTTTCCTGCTCTCTAACCAGACTTGTTTCAGACATAGTAGGGCATGGATCCAGACTCCTGTTATGATCAATTACTTCCTGACTTTAGCTGCACCATAGAAACTTTTTTTTTCTTATCGTTTAAAGTGCCAATATATTTTATAGGTTTTCCCTTCCCCCTTTTAGACTTTGGAATAGATCAAGGACTACTTAAGAGTCACATTGTAGCAATCCATAACAATGACAACAACAAATATTGATGAAGAAGTACCTTTATGTTCCACATATGATTTTCCATTGTGGAAAATGTTGTCTGCAAGTGTTTCTCTAAGACAGCTAGTGACAGCTTATTTTGTCAAATGTCTGCTTGTATTTGTAACTATTTCAGGAAGAATAAAAACTTCGTAATCCCTTGGTATAACACCTAAGTCATCATGAGCCAAACTCCATACTCTGGAGGCTTTTGAAATCTACATGGCAATGGTCAGTTCCTTTCTTTGTTACTTGCTCACATATCCAATCTTCCTGCCCAATTACCTCACACCAAAACCATGCCAGAACCTGCAGCTTGCAGGTGTACCCCCAGACGCCTAGATCTGATAGTGAGAGTACCACAGTGAATCCAGCTGTGAGGCTGGATAAGTGGGCTACAGCCTTCTCTTGCTTTTAATGCCTCTGTACCACTCCAGAAATGCAAATCAACCTGAAAAAACTTTTATGTACCCATTTTGCTCCAACACCTCAATGGCTGCAGGTTACAGCTGACATACACTGAACCAGTTCTGCAGGTTACAGCTGACATACGGTGAACCAGTTCTATACCACATCCCTCTCATGATCTCCAAAGAATGCGGTGAGCCAGGGGAAGGAACCAATGGATGGACCATCATTAAACTTCTCTCGGGAACATCCTCTAACAAAAATTTCATGGTAGTTAGAGCTGCTCTTTGGAAATTGATTCCTAAATGAAGGGCTTTCCCATGGATTGTTAGACACCACAGAAAAGCAGAATAAAGCCCTAGCTCCCTTCTCTGGTCATCTGTAAACCAAGATAAATAATTTCCTAATGGCATATTGCTGTGTTCTGTGCTATTGTCTGGTTATTGAATGGCTATTTTCTGTGCTATGGTGCAATGTTGATGAAGACTGGTTAGCCTGAATAAGGAGCAGGAGCCTGTTCATTATTTCTGTCTTTGTGCCCTACCTACCAATGGGGAGAAAGGGTTTCCTCTGTTGAGGTGGAATATGTCCTCAGTGCTGCTGTATACACCTTTCACATGGCACTCTGCGTAATGAGGATGCAGTCACAATGATTGTACTCCTTGTGTAACACAAATCTCCTTTCCTGTTTCTGGGGCACTGTCCTTGATGAGAGAAGCAAAACTAGGAATATGGTCCTATCCATAACTTCATTTCATCCATAACTTCATTTCACCAATAGCTCTTCCAAAACACTACCTCCTCCCCAATGGAGTGATCATACTCGGTGTTACTCAGATACAAGGAAAAGACCAACCAGCCCTGACTCACTTTATTCCTTGGTCCTTGCTTAAATAGAGGAGGACTGAACAAAACCTCGGTAAGGAGAAGAGGATGTGGCCTACGGTGATTAATTCTCTCCCACACCCTCAGTCAGTGAGGGTGGTGCCTCACCATATGTACCAAACCCTTCCGTCTCTCTCTAGGGCAGGAAGTCCTCACCCACCTCCTGAAGAAGCAGGGCACCCCCTGCTGACTCTGCGCCTAGGAGACAGCAGGTCTTGCATGTCCTCAAACCCAACTGAAAAAAACCCTAAACATATCACTGGAGCTCCAAAACATAGTCTTAATTTTGTTCTTTTATGTATATATTTCTTTTCAATTTTCAGAGAAAGATGCTGCTCACAACTCAAGCATTTTGCCACGTAGAAAGAAATATGATTCTTCTTTGCTATACTCTCAGCATCTTTGGGGAAATTGCCCGAAGTAACCAGTGTTGCAGCAGAGAAAAGCTGATTTTTATACGCTGCTGTTATGCTTTTCCACTGCTGTTATAGCTGAAAAATTGATCCAGATATTCTTATAACAATGAGGATAATAATAGTAGTTGGTAGGGAGACAGAAAAAAAATTATTCCTTCTCTGTGAGGAAGTAATTTAGGAGTTTATTCAACTCAGGGTTCAAAATACTCCTAATTTCTGTATGTCATTATATCTTTTGCCCATGTGGGATGTTGTTGAAGCGAATAATTACTTTTGTTCATGTCTAATCCGGCCACGTGCTCAAGTCCAACATTTGCACATACTGTCTCATCAATTGTAAGGAATTTTTGGAAGTATACAGCAAGGCCATTATGCCTTGGTATTTATGCAGGATATAGGAAAAGAGGAGGGCTTGTCTCTGTCTTTAACTTGGTTTGGAGCAGTTTAGCTTGAGGACAACCAATGCACTTGTAAAATCTAAAATACTTCACAGATGCCAGGTCTCCAATAAATTTTGGAAACCAAGATGCATATTTTAATATTAACACTTTCAGCATTTTACCTGACATGCTGGAGATAGCAGAAGAATTCTAAATTCTTTCTTCTTGCATTTAATTTACTCCACATTTCTCACAGCAGAAAATTAAAGAACCATCTTAGCAACAAGCAGAATAGGTGAGGGACAATTACAGCCTGTAGGAAAAAATGGGCGTATAAAAAAATTTCATAAATCTAATCCAATCTGGACAATCTTGATTATGAAGTATCACATTCTCTCTTTTAAAATAATACAATGTAATTCATTTAAATTCATTGCATATTACTAAAATTGAAGGAAAACAGATTTGCTTTTATTTAGTTTATAACCTTCGGAAGAAGAGGCAGGCAACCCAGGAGGACTACAAGGATGTTTTTACATTAGGCAGAGAGAAAATTACAAGGGCCAGAGCCCAACTAGAACTTAATCTGGCTTCTGCCATGAAAGACAACAAAAATGTTTCTACAATTATAACAGCAACACAAGGAGTGCTAGGGAGAATCTCCATCCTTTACTGCATGCAGAGTGGTACATAGTGACAAAGGATGAGGAAAAGGCTGAGATACTTAATGCTTCTTTGCCTCAGCAAGACCAGGTGTTCTCAGACCCCTGAGCGGGAAGAGAGAGATGTGGAGCAGAGTGAAGCCCACTTAACCCAAGGCTGAAAAAGTCAGTGACTTGTGACCACTTAGACACACACAAGTCTATGGGTCTGGTTGGGATCCATCCAAGGGTACCAAGCAAACTGGCAGAAGTGCTCACTGAGATGTGTTCCACCATTTAACAGCAGTTCTGACAAACTGGGGAGGTCCCAGATGACTGAAGTTGGCAGATGTACTGGCCATCTACAAGAAGGGCCAGAAGGAGCATTCAGGGAATGACAGGCCTGTCAGCCTGACTTGAGTGCCAGGGAAGATTATGGAACAGATTGTCTTGATTTCCATCATACAGCACTTGCAGGACAACAAGGAGATCAGGCCCAGCTAGCACAGGTTTATGAAGGGTAGGTCCTGTTTTATCATTCTGGTCTCCTATGGCAAGGGGACCCATCTAGTATATGAGGAAAAGGCTGTGGTGCCATCTACCTGGATTTTAGTTAAGCCTTTGACATACTTTCCCACAACATTCTCTTGGAGAAATTGAGTGTTCATGGCTTGGATTGTGTACTCTTCACTGGGTAAACACTGACCGGATGGTCCCTTTTCACCACTGGCCACCCACCACTCTATTCACCAGAGACTGGTAGTGAATGGAGTTACATCCAATTGGTGGCTGGTCACTTGTGGTGTCCCCAGGGTTCAATACTGGGACCAGTCTTGTTTAATATCTTTATCATTGAGATCAGTGGATAACCCTCAGTCAGTCTGCAAGATCACACCAATCTGGGTGTGAGTGTTGGTCTGCTGGGAGGTAGGAAGGCTTCACAGAGGGATCTGACAGGCCTGCATCAACAGGCTGAAGCCAAGTGTATAAGGTTCAACAAGGTTGTGGCCCTGGTTCTGCAGCTGGGCCACAACAAACCCATGTAGAGTTACAGGCTGGGGACAGAGTGGCTGGGAAGCTTCCCAGTGGACAATGACCTGGGGGTGTTGGGTGAAAGTAGCTGAATATGAGCCAGNAAGTAGCTGAATATGAGCCAGTGTGTGCCCAGATGGCCAAGAAGGCCAATGGCATCCTGGCCTGTATTAGAAATAATGTGGCCAGCGGGATCAGGGAAGAGATTGAACCTCTGTACGCAGCACTGGTGAGCCACACCTCAAATACTGTGCTCAGTTTTAGGCCCCACACTCCCAAGAAGTGTCTGAGGGAACTGAGATTGTTTAGCCTGAAAAAAAGAGTCTAGGGGAGTTCTTTTCACTTTCTATAGCTACCTGAAGGGAGCAAGATAGGAGTCATTCTTCCAAGTAACAAGTGTTAGTTCAAGAGGAAAAGGCTTCAGGTTGCACCAGGGAAAGTTTAGAATCAACATTTATAAAAATTTCTTCACTGAAAGGGCTTTCAAGCAGTGGAACAGGCTGCCCAGAGAAGGAATTGAGTCACCATCCCTGGCGGGATTTAAAAGATATGCAGACGTGGTACTTAAAGACATGACTTACTGGTGGACTTGGCAGTGTCAGATTTGCAATTGGACTTGATGATCTCAGAGGTCTTTTCCAACTTAAATTATTTATGATTCCATCATTTATGGGAAAATAATCACAAGCCTTATACTTTCTTTGTTGTATTCAGCATGCTTTACAAAGGCATTTAGAGTTGCCATTCTATTTCACAAGTTACATTTTCCCCCTTGCTACATAAAAAATAGAAATACACAAAAGTTTTTAATATGAAACACAGTTGTTAATATTTTCATTATTATTTGAGAATTGAAAGTTTTAAAGTAATAGAATGTTCCAATATTATTGTTCATGATCTTCAATTCAATCTAATTTTTGTTTTAGAACTCTATGCAAAATTGCAAAAAAACCTAGAGCAGAAAAAAAATATCAAAGTTAAGGAATTAAGAGCTGTTTGAACTATGAAATATAACAGATGGGAAAAAAGCCTCTTTCCTGATGATCAGTCATACTGAGGGTTTGTCTGATCTTCTCTGCAAGACAATTCCACATATTCCAATTCAGAAAGTCTTGCATCTGGTTCTCACATACTTTCTTCTGGGCAATGTGTTCTGCCTCAGTTAGGAGGAGTACAATTTTCATGGTGGTTTACATATCAAATTTTGGATTTGATTAGCTGGTGTTGATTCACTAACCACTCTCAGTACTTAAAGTGACATCAGAAGCTCACCAAGCATCAGGAGAGGACTTGAATATCTAGGTTAGCATGCACCACAGAAAGAGGCAGCAACATCTACAGACATTAAACACAACACTAGATGGTCACATTAACCTGATCCTCAGTGTAAGCATCATTTGTCAAATAAAACACATCCAGGTCAAATAAGTTCCGATAACCCAGGGCTGGGTACTCCTGCCCTCAGGTTATCATTGCCTGAGAGGAAGGAAGGGATGTTTCCCAGTTAGCTGTGAAACCTTTAGAAAGCAATGCTACCTGGCCATAGAAGCCAGAGGCAGGACCCACAGGCTTTGCACAACTTTGATAAATAGAGTCCATATGTCTTCAATGAATGGAAGGTGGAGACAGTGCCTTGGCCCACTCTTCAAAGCATTCCCCCTTTCTGACTAGAATTCCTTTGGTCTTGCCTGCATTCAACTTGAGCCAGCTGCTCTTCATCCAAGAGTTTATTTCCTGAAGGCATTCCAAAATCCTATGGCCAGTGTGAATATATTGTCAGATTAGACCATCTAATAGCCCTCTGTCTGCCCTCAAAAACCTCAGAACTGCTGAAGTATTAGTGCCTACAAGGCACAGCTGAGATTACAGCCCATGCAGATTACGCACAGGAAGGTAGACCTGGTCTGAAATAGCTTCCAGATGAAATTAATAAAGTAAAAGCAAAGGCCATGGGTATACAGGATTAGATAGATAGGATTATTAGATATACAGGGTACTCTAAGAGAAGGGTAGGAACATCAGATGTGTGTCACCATCCCACTATCTTATCTGCACTGTGAGATCCCTAGTACTTCTCCTCAATAAACTTTGTAAAAATAAAGAAAATTTACAGCATCTGAGCTCTGAAAGTAATTCAGCCATAAAATCCTTTTTGCCCTGTAGAAATACAGGGTTTTCCAAATTAGACCATTTTAACAACTTAAATTATTTGCACCAAAAGTCTACTGACATTCTGGTTTGTGTAAAAGCTGTTTTTGTGAAAATATGGCAAGTATCTGTAAACATATTCAGCCAGCAATATTCCTTTAATCAGATTTTTTTTCTCTTCTTCTCTAAGAAGAAAATTCATTTGGCCCTTTCTTGAAAGGCTGTGTATTTTCAGATCAGAAGCAGCAATTTGATCAGATAGTCTGATTTCCCATCCTATGTAAGAGAACTTAAAACCATCTTCAGAAATTTCTCTGTCAAGCACAATAACCCTGCTTAAGTCAGAGATTTTCTCCCAGATATTTGGCAAATTGGAAAAGCATTCTTGTGATCAGTATTAGGTCACTAAATCACTTCAGACAGAAACAAAAAAAAGTAGTAATAACTAGTTCCAGTATTATAATTCTCACAGACTCACTGTACACAACAAATACCGCATCCTACTTGAATTTTTCACTCCATATTTTCCTGTCTCATAGAATTAAATGGTAACCAGTCAACTGAAACTTTAATGAATTAATGCTCTCAATTTGCACAGATTAATATTAATCATTATCATGTTCGACTTGTTGATTTAATGTTTTAACTCATCAAAACTGAGAATGAGAGGACTGTTAATGTCAAGCTCATGTATCAAAAACATTAAACCTTTCTAATATATGCCTGGTGTTATTACATTTTTTCATGGGAATTTCTTACTTTGGTCAATGTTTACCTATGGTAGCTGTCATACTCTGGCTAAGAGGAAAAGGTTCTTGACATGGGAAATACAATGGTGGGTGGTAAAGAGACACTTCAAGGTCTTCCATGCATCAAGTCAGGCCTTCCATGCATCAAGTCAGGCCTGTTTACGAGACATTGGTTTCATCTCACTTGACATCTTTCCAATTGACTTCCAAGTTGATCATCACAGTACCACAGATGTATGGACCCTTGCTAACATCCTTTTCCATATTTCCAGCCACAGAAGAACATAATATAGATCTCTTCCAGTGGCTTTACAACTTGAACTGTGGTCCTGGGGCAGGCATGCAGACAGCTGAGCCACAGAAAGCACTGCGCCTCCTCATGCCTCCCTTTGTTTTAGCTCCTGTTTATAAACACCAGCCCCTCATTTTATCAGAAAAATAATCTGTTAAAAAATATTATACTACTTTAGGATTTTTACTATCCCTGAAAATAGTACAGTTATATATGTGAAACAATAAAGCTTATTGAACTCTGCACATGCAGAAAAACTAACTATTCATCTATAATAGAGAGTTTACAGTTTTCATCTTTTACCTTTTTATTAAGATCTAGGTTTTCAAGCTTTTCTTTCCTTTACAAGTGAGATATTGTCCTCTTTTCAGAGGTTTCCTATTATCCCATGAGTTCAAAAATTAACAGTTATAAAATTGGAAGAACTTACAACATTTATTATTTCTGCAACCTTGTGGATCACTCAACAAAATTTTAAGTCAGTGCCACAACAAACATAGTGTATGACCTTTACAGATGCCAATGATTTCTAGTAATTGCCATGGAGGGGGAGGTTAGGAGCAGAATCAGTTTATGAATAAACAGTTTTCAAGACTTTACGATTAGCCAGTGTGCAAGATAACACAGAACTACTGAATGCCTTCTGTACCGCTACATTTGGATTAAAAAAAAAATGGAAATGGCTTTCTAAATAGATATATTTCCCTCATTACCCCAGCCAGCTGGAGAGCCAGTGTGACTTTTGTTATGTCTAGCAATGGCTTTTGGATGGCTTTCTGTCTCTCATTTATTTCCTATATATTTGGCTTAGAACATGCTCAATATTTTGGATGAGAAAACAACCAGGCAAGTCATTAACTTTATAGATCAAAATAACTAATGTTATGGTGCTTCAGTGATATTAGCCCTCCCCTTGTTGACACGGTGCTGAGGTCACTGTTGGGACAATGGATGAGCCTTCTTGGTCAAAGCTAAGAACAAGACAAAAGGAACTTCACAAAGCAGTAACTGTCATGGCTACGGGGTACTGCTCAGGAACTTCATTATATAAAAAGAAATTGAGTAATAAACATAACTATTCCAAGAAAGAACACAGATCAGGAAGAAGAACACCATATCAGTGAACCCCCTAAAGTATAATTCTGTGCAGAGGCCAAAAAGATAAAGAATAAATATGCTTTTCTTTTTTTTTCCTTCTGCTCCATCACTCCCATTCTTTACCGGCATTTCATAACATTTTTGGGGAAGGATAGGAGAATTCTCAATCTCTTAGTTACATTAAATTCATATTTAGAGAACAGACTGAATTAAAATCCTACTTCCAAAGCACCTCAACCTTTGCAGGAAATATATACTTAGTTCCTGACTGTCATGGCTCAGTCCAAATCTCATAAAATGGAAAAGTTCAGAAAGGGACAAAAATTATGGTTATTTGGTAAAGGAAACATTTGGTTAAGAACAGTGAAGGCATATATCTCTGTTCCAGAAATGCAACACAAGTCTGGTGTAACTGCACAGACTTCTGTAGGACCAAACGAAGGCTAGACAGCACAGAGGCAGAATTTGGAACAGGAGGTTGGCAGCACTTACCCACATCTCAACACATTTTTCCACAAGGTCTTTCCCAGCAACAGTTTTATCTGATACTTTCCCATCAAATAATAAAATTTTCAACATATGATTTTTCAGTTCTCCGTCTCAGTCCTTCTCTGCCTCCCCCTACAGTGCTATGATCACTGGAAATAATATTAAAAGTTCAAGTCCTGAAAACACTTAATGCCATGATTAATTTTTACAGCTTAAGGAAATCCAAGATGACATATAGTAATTTTACTTATTCATGCGAGTGACACTAAGAATTGTTAAGCTGGCACAATACTCAAATAATAGTGAGCTCATATTCTCAAGAGCATGGAGCACTCAGCATTTTGCCAAAAGATCAAGAGAGACTCACTGAATCACTCTCTGGTTTAAACTATAGTTGTTCCTTTTAGGAACATATCAGCAGTTTCCTTTTTACTTTGCTATTAATTAATAAATGTGAACCTAAATCCTGAGTTTCTGATGTAAAATATACTCCCCAACCTAGAGCACCCAAACATTGCATAAAGAGAAGGACTACGTTCACAGTCAGACCTCCAGTTCACTGGAAAATACGTTATCCACAGCGGTGCAGTTGTGCCAGTTAAAGGCTTTGCAAATACTGTGAAGCAAGTACTCTGAGAATTTGGGAAGAGCACAGAAGTAGTTCAGCATGCCTGTCTGAAATGCAGGAGGATTTTCAGCCGGAAGGATCAGGTTGCGCTGGGCTTGCTTGTGCAGATGCACTGGAGCCACCCCAGTGAATCAATGGAACAACTTTGGTAACTGCTCCCTAACGTAAATGAAATGCTTCTCCATGTGGCTCCATGTTTTAAGTTTACTCCTGACCGAAGCTAATTTGGGTAACAATAATTAGCTCCTTTTCTCTCAAATGTCAAACCGCAGCATTTGCTCTTCTGTTTCTGTCACCACAAAAAACCAAAAATCCCTCCCAATCATTTAATGTACCTTTAGCAAAATACTTAAGATAAAACAAGATAAGAAAAAGCTTCAAAACCACTATAAGAGGCAGCAGAATGAGCTCAGAGCCCAATTCTGTAAACATACCTACTTTTTACTCACACAGATCACTCCATTAATCTCAACAGGACTATCAGCAGAAACAAACTGGTTCCCAGGTGCTTAGAAGTTAGCAGGGGTGGGCTATCATAAAACAGATGTAGTTTGAGATTTAAGCACCTAACAAAAATACTTCATGCTTCAAAAAATACCTTCTGCATCCCTCAAGGCCATCCCCAATAACCCACCCTCTGTGGAGCATATCTCTTCCACTGAAAAATTTTTGGAGGCAGGAGCCTTCCTGGCAGCAGAAGCCTACTCCCTCTTACTACTTCTTACTACAAGTGTGTTTCTACTCTAACAGGGGGCCTGGACATGCAGGAGGTAAGCATCAGTTGGCAAAGGGAGAAGTAATACTGGCTTCTACTGCCTCCTGTCTAACAGCTTGAAAAAGAGCAGGAAATTGTGGTGCCCTGCAAATTGCAAACCTTGGCCCCTGACTCCAGCCTGGAGGAAGCAGAAGAAATGTGACTCAAGTGGATCCTGTGTAGGTGGGTCCCATTCAAATTCTCCTTATGCAGAGCTGGGGTGAAAGCAAAGGTTTAGACCAAAAATCATAGAGGAAGACCTTTTCCAGGCAGCACCTTGGGTGCCCTGTCAACCATAACAGCTTACTCCATACAGAGGACCAAGCAGCAGCCTAGACTGTCATTTGCAGAGATATACCAAAATGAGAGGGTTGAAGGCTGATATATTTTGCTTGCAGCTGGCCAGGAGACTCAGAGTATTTGTACCAAGCATTACCCCCCTTTAAAAAATGCACACAGCCTCTACCATTGGTTTCCTATTTGTATATCCATGGGAAAAGTCATACAGGCATAGTAATTCATCTCCCATTTAGAGATGTTATGTCCAGGCGTTGAGAGTGTACAGGTCATTTATGAGGATACAGCTCATTTGCAGACCATTTATTACACCCATCCATCTCTCAGCCTCTCCTTGGTGTTGCCAATACACAATAGCTGTTTTTCTAGTTCCATCAAGCTCCTCCTTCCCAATGCATTTGAGCATCCCTGTGATATTAATGAACATATCCTCACAATGTTCCCATGAGGATATTATCACCATTTACAGAGGACTTGCCTATGGCTATACAATCTGTGGCAGACCTGGGAAGGAGACCAAGAAATCTGGTGCTTCAGCCCGGTGCAGTAACCACAGCACTCTTCCCCTGTTCCCTTTTATGAGCTGGACACCTGTTTGCTGGTTGAGGACCACCAAACAAATATCACATGGTAATAAACTTTTACAATCACAACAGACCTGAGCTGGATTTGAACCAGCATCTTAGGGGTGCAAAAGCCTTATGTACAGCGCATTATCGGTCCCTTGAGCTAGGTATTGCTCTGGTGAATAGTTGGTTATCCACCATAAAGATGAGTTTGAGATGTCAACAGCCCCCGGAAGGAGGTATTTCCGAGTACTCTGAATTATTTGAGTTCAACGAATAATTCACATGGTAAGGTGTGTGTCTGTATATGTGTGTGTGCGTGTTCCTTTTTTTTTTCCTTCCCAAGGAAACATTAGAAATCAGCCTTAAGGATATGAACTTAGTTTAAATGTCAGCTGAAAAACAGCTGCTGAAAAGAGATATGATCCATGAGCCAAAAAAGTGGGGTTGGGAGGAAGTTGAAATGAAAGATATTTAGTTTGCTAATGCTCCTGTGTGAGGATAAAAGGGTGAGATGTGGGGAATCTTCTCTGGCATGAGGTCCTGCAAAGTGTTCTGAAAGATTCGGGTTAGCAGAATATGATCTCCCCATATGGCAGGTTTGAAAAAGTGGTGAAAGAAGTCCAAGCATATGCAGCAGTGAGGTAACAGGGCCAGAAGGGTCAGGCACCTGTGACTTTCTAGCCACATTAAGTTTTTCAGAAGCTGCTTTTTGACTTAACCGAGTAGAGTTTTCCATCACATATGTGTAAAACATTTCATCCATTACAGGTTTCTTGGCTCTTCTAGATTGATTTTGTTCATGTGTGGGGAAATTTCAAGGAAACAAAACAACAACAAAAAAGCTTCTGAAACTCATTTCTTCTCCTGTTTCAAGATTTATCACTCATCCTATTGAAGCATATGACTTGTCTTGCATTTGAACAATCACTTTTTCAGTGCTGCATGTTGTTGTGTGTCTGAAGGCTGCTTAGCACAATTAACATGCAGGGCTGCAGGAGCCTTTACCTATCACTAGGCATCTTAGGTAGTGCTATAATACAAAACCACTAATAAATCACTGCCTTCTCTCCACTCTAAAACTTTACAGAGACAATGTGTAAACTCTAGCCACAGGCAGAAAAATCCAACTGCCTATCCCTCCTCATATAAAAATGACTTAGAGCAGAGTTTTCCCCAGATAGCTATAATCCACAAATAATCCTCACTTGCTACAACAAAAATGACAGAAAAAATATTCACTGGAGCAACACAGCTGACTCCTTTACCTCCTAGTGTACTTGAGGACTGAGGGAAGGAGAGGATACGGGGGCTCCAGGCAGCTATGTGGGGCTCAGAGCTCCCCACAGACTTGAGTTTTTATTCAGGTTCAGGTCACCACCAAGGAGAGAATGAAATGCAGCCTCTGAGGAGCCCAGTCAGATCTGGGATTACACTGGAGGCCATTAAAATATGGTACTACACTCTCCAGAGTGGGCCATCATCTTCCACAAGTTCAGGTCAAGGTTCAGGGTGACGTATGACCAAGCACAAGCAGTGACACTAAAATACCCTAAAAAATAGGATGTCTGACTTCATAATGCATACATTACTACTGCAATAGATGTGGGAAGGGAGGATCTGACACCACTGATCCTTAATCCTAACCTCTTGAAATTCATCCCTATGTAAAAGTAAAGGTAATGCCCATCCCCATTTTTTGGCCACTAGGGATTAAATTATTTTGTTGTGCCTATCCTCTGAGCTCGTACATGATATTCCTGTCATCCAAAGGAGCTATTGTTATCATGGTCTCTTGGCACATCACTGCTTGCCCTCACCATGGTCACCGATCTGTACCTAGTTAGTCCATTTTCAGTCCCCCTTCAGGATAGCAAATTTTAAAAATTAATCTATTTGTTATGCAGCACTTCAGAAAACCAGTTATCAAGATTTCCACAGCCAAACAGCCAAAGCTACAAGACCAGAGCTTGCACCTAGCACATCCTAAAGAGTCTCTCCAGCTAGACGAGGTGCAGGAAACACAAGCCAGACTTTATACATACTTTTGCCTCACCTTTTGAACTACTCTGAATTCATGAATCCCTTAGTTTCAGGAACACATTAGAAAAAAAAGCTGCTGTAAAATGAAGCGAACTCTCCTCTCGTCAACTCACTCCTGCATTTCTGGATGTGTTTCATCCTGAACCATGTCACAACATTGAGTGCCTTATCACACCACAAGAGATTCTTTCAGTTGGTCTAGGCAATTTCACAGGTATCAGGAGGGGTACGTTAATCTACACACTTTCCTCTATCATGACCATCACTATTTTGCAGCAATGCCACACACAGATCAAGGTCCTGGTACAAAATTCCCTTTGACACCAAACCTCATTACAGCTGATGGATGTTGGTTTTCTCTCCCTACAACCTTGGCAACAACGAACATCAGAGAGGACCACATATCACGCTCTCCATCAACGTCAGCACCCACCAAACATGCATCAGTGCAGGCTCTTCCCTGTAGCAAATACAAAGGGAAACACAGACTGAATCTTCTTCAGGCGTTAAGGTTTACTTGCTTATTACAAAATGAATCTCTCAGACACATGGTGTAATTTTTGGGGTGTCCTGTGCAGGGCAAGGAATTGGACTCGATGATCCTGATGGTTTCCTTCTGACTCACTATGTTTTATGAGTCTGTGATTCTATGACTGGTGAGTTGAGATCACCCACAAGCCCAGCAGCGCCACAGGGAACCACCAGGCTGCTGAGGGAATGGGATAAGCCTGCTGATACCCCACCCAGCGCTTCACCCACACAGCTGTCTCAGCCTGGGGCTGCAGAGCAGGCCAGAATTAAGGCCGTCCTCTGGCATTCAATGTTGTTTGTGACAACACCCGCAAAGCATCACAAGTGGATACTATCAAGGATTACTATTTGTGTATTAGTGAGTCACAATACGCCAGATTCATAAGAGCCAGATGTCACAGCTGACCCAGACAAGGCACTCAGACAGATCCCACGCGTTTCATGTGTCAGCCTTATATCCATTCATAAAACAGCTCCTTCCCAAAATATAAGTCTTGGGAAAATTTAAGATCATTGTGCAATTCTAAGTAAAGTTTCAATCAGTTTCTTTGGTTTATTTTTTCCCTTCTTTTTGTTTTTTTTTTCAACAGTGGTGGAAAGAAAGGAGGGGCAGGAAATTATGTCCATCACAGAGGAGGATATAAAAAATGAAAAATATGGGTAGTCAGGCTTGGAAAAATAACTTTTCTTTCCTCTACTTTTCAAAATGTTACAGCTATANCCAGCCTGCTAAAGGACATAATTAAAGAATATCTTCCTGCGTGCACTTGTGATTTAGCGATGATTTACTGCCAGGGCATACCCTTTGTGACTTCTTGTAATATGTTTTCTTAGTTTTCACACTTCCCTCTTAAGACTTGAAATTTAATATGTATTCCAGCAGGGTTCTTGCTCCCTTGCCCCCCCTGACTTGCTCTCCCTCTCTTTCCAGCATATTATCTTTGTCCATTGCCCAGTTGAAGTGAGCTGATTAAAATTTATGTGCATTGCCACTGAGGTGCTCTTTTAACTGTACAAATGTGTTACAAGGCTGTTGCACTACTCAAGCCCACCCCACTAGGGTGACCCTGCTAATCTCAAACTGCAGCCCTTGTCAGGTGATGACTGCTGAGAGATCCCTTTACAAGCTGCACCACACCATGGTTTTGTGGCTCTGTGTGTGTGTGTGTGTGTGTTGGTGTAAGATTGCTGTGTGTTGTGCTTGGACGCCAGAGCCTGCACCAGTCAAATGCAGGTGCAGCAGTTCAGGGGTCTATACATAGCATGGATAGTCTCAGTACAATTTGCCAGATATTTTTGCCTACATGTTTTAAATGATACGTTTCCCCTTCTTCCCCCTTAAAAAACATAGAGAGTTGACTGGCTATGGAGAGCCAGCTACACACCTGTGTTAGCAACTCCTAAAATGATACCCCACATAACATGGTCTGATTGTTGCTCATGCTGCACATGATGCTGTCTAAAGGACAAGAGCAACACAACCTCCTTCTAGCAAAGGCTCAATACTTTGGCT
>VXBC01009192.1:241175-365643 GCA_013399945.1 Ploceus nigricollis | reverse complement strand
CCCCCCCCCCCCCCCCCGCCTTTTCTTTGGATGGAATGACTTTCTCAAGAGCACAGCTGAAAAACCTTTGGAAAAAAAAACACACACACAGTCTCAGGCGTTGGAGGTGTCTGGGGCTGAGGATTACAGAAGTTCAAATTGGCTCCCCCTGTCAAAATTACAGCTGCACAAAAGATGGTACAACGTATCAGCCCAGGGCTCAAAAGGACTTTTTCCGGTTCTCAAGAACCTTGAGAAAACACAGCTGTGCTGTGCACAGCCAGGCTCTGCTAGCCCNGAGATCCCTTTACAAGCTGCACCACACCATGGTTTTGTGGCTCTGTGTGTGTGTGTGTGTGTGTTGGTGTAAGATTGCTGTGTGTTGTGCTTGGACGCCAGAGCCTGCACCAGTCAAATGCAGGTGCAGCAGTTCAGGGGTCTATACATAGCATGGATAGTCTCAGTACAATTTGCCAGATATTTTTGCCTACATGTTTTAAATGATACGTTTCCCCTTCTTCCCCCTTAAAAAACATAGAGAGTTGACTGGCTATGGAGAGCCAGCTACACACCTGTGTTAGCAACTCCTAAAATGATACCCCACATAACATGGTCTGATTGTTGCTCATGCTGCACATGATGCTGTCTAAAGGACAAGAGCAACACAACCTCCTTCTAGCAAAGGCTCAATACTTTGGCTGTAAATCATGCTAAGGTAGTCAGAAGCTATTAAGCAAATATAAATTATATTCTTCAATAGGAAAGGCAGATAAACTATTCATTTGAAATTCCCATTTTGATCTCTGGACAAATGGCAGCAGACCTAAGAATACAAAGGTCCTGCTGATCACTCACTAGCTGCTCAAAATTTTTAGTCTGATTGTCTTCTACAACTTCTGTTTCTGTACAGCAATTTTTAAAGGAAATAGCTGTGATTTGCAGATATGGAAGCACCTGTAAATTTTGGGTTCTTCCCTTGATGTTTGTTTAGGTCCAAAAAATCCTCATTCCTCTAAACATTTTTCTTCTTAATTACTGACATTCCTTGTAATATAGTCTGCCAAGAATTGATTAACTACTATTGTCTTCCTTCCTTCTCATTCAATAGTACCAATTACCAACTGCTAAAAAAAATTCACCCTCCTTCCCCACCCATCTAATCACATTCTTCTCTTCAAATCCTGCTTTTGGCTTTTCTATACTCTGAGGAATTTTCTCACGCTTCCATGATAATCTCCACTTCTTCTTATATCCCTCTTCTCCCTTGTTTGTGTTGCCTGCCCACTTGCCTAAAATTGCTCTCTAAGATCCTTCTGGTGTCTTTCACACATTGTTCCTGCCGTCAAGGTCTTCTTGACAATACAAACTTGTTTCCTGTCTGTCCAAGCACCAAATGGTCATCGCCTTCTCAGTCTTATTTCTGGGATGTGTATCAGCCTGGAAACAGCCCATGTAAATCATGCACATCTAGAGAGGAATATTTAACATTTAAAATATTGGACATAATATTTTACATATTAAATATCAGGTCATCTTCTATCTGTTATCAGGAAGATGACCTGAGGCTAGGTCATCTTCCTGATAACAGACACATTATCTGAGCATCATTTCCTCTGAGATTTAAAATGCAGCCTTTGCAGCAGAGTATCTCTCATTCAGTCCATGGTTAGTGGCAAAGCATAACCATACCCCTAGATACTCTGTGCCACCTTTGGCAAGGCACTTTATTTTTCACTCTAGTTTAACTCCCTCTGTAAAATACATAAGAGCAGTTCTTCTCCAAGCCAGCACTAATTGAGACATCTTATCAACGAGCTTTACCTGTGTGGTCCATTCATAAATTCTTCAGAGACTTGGTATATCAAAGTACATTGCCAGGTACAATAAAACCTCCAGTCTCAGTCAATACTACTGTACCACATCTATAACAAGAACTTAATGAAATTTAATTATTATTTTTCCAGTGCTCTGAGCATGGAAAACACTGCATTAGTGCCAACAAGGTGCTTTGTTTGCTTTTAGTGAGGGCTGGTCTGCAGCTGGAGTAGTAGTAAAATAAAAGAACAAATCATTCATCAGGAATTGTTCTGTCAGATTCAGTATTATTACTGTAGTCAACTGCATACAATTAAATATATTCAAAAATTTACAGTCTTTATTTTAAATTATATATTCTGGATTACTCTCAAAACATTCTCAAATTCATACCGTTGTGTTTTACAGCAGCTATATTGTGTAAAGCATAGATTAAGTAGAATCCATAATACAGAATTTTTGATCAGTGATACAGGGAGCATATTGCACAAGGCATATGAGTTCTTTTTTCCCTCAAAAAATTATTATACTGAATTCAAAACTCTTGGAAACACTTGGAAATGAAGGGGAATTTCTACTGATGCTAGATCATTTAAAAATGAAATCAGCTGCCCCTTTTCCATATCATATTTCCCTCATTGCTTTCTTAGGAGATACAGGATTAAATCTGATGCTTATTGAATTTATAGATTATTAACACTAGTTATACCCAGGGACAATGTCTACAGATTCCCCTATCATTTTTCTTTTAACTTCTGTATATAAGTTCAGTTCTCATGGAAGCAGTGAGGAGAAAAATCTGATATCACTGACTAAAGTTAATATGGTAGAAGCAGAGGCTGTGCTAGCTTCTACTCAAAGCTTTGCCAGTACTTCAAATTTAGTTTCTTTTTTCCTCTCCTGTACCAAACGTTATCTCTTTCCTGATTAGCTCAGCAATGTCTTTCATTCCAACTTATGTAAGAGAGCTTTGTAATTTGCCAAATATCCTGTACAAACTAAAAGGACCTCTAAAAAAAAGCTCCCCCCCAAAAAAAAAGTAAACATGCTTGTGATCAAAATTTATGAAGGCCAAACCTTTCACTTGTCTCCAAGACCTGCTAGCAGGCATGTCAAACAGAGGCATGTCAACAGTGGCATTCTAGTAGGGTTGGCCACCCTTGTTTAGACCTATGCTGTGGTATGCATGGAGAAGACCTTTTGTAAGCCTAGTGGATGAAGCAGGGTAAGAGGCAGAAGTGCTAAATTCCATATTTATCTCTTCACCAATGCAAACCATGCTACCAGAATGCTACCACACCTAGCATGTAGAAAAGTGCTACCAGATCAAATAAATCACATTTTATCTTGTGGTAAAGCTGTAGATGGTGACTTGCAGGCTCAGCGCTACTCTTTCCTTTATATCCATTGCTTACACCATAACTGGGAATTCTACATTGGCATTTTTCAGGAATACTGAAATGTATGCCTCTTACACACCCTTAACTGCTGCACACTTCCTTCTATCTTGTTTCCAGTGTCACACAATTTGGCAAGCTAATCACTTCCACTAAACAAGACAGAGATGTAGGAGGAAACAAGTGGCATCTGAACACACAGTTAGAGCCTATGTTAATGTGTATATTCATGGCACATATGTGGACAAATAAGCAGGAGAGGCTGCTTAAATGTTCTACTTTGTTTAGCCACCCAGATCCAAACAGCATCAAGTCTAAGATAGTCATGCTAATTCTCAGGATTCATTTAGGGAAAGACAGTATAGCGTATGCTCACTATCAAATCCTGAGGAAACTAGCACTAGACGCGCTTTTGCTAGCATTATCCTGATAGGGATTATGGACACAAAACCAAATTATCTCCAGTCAGCTTCTCCTTAGTAACCACCCCCGTGAACACTATCAACACTTTATACATGTGTTATAGCTTATTCTTCTTTCCCTTGGTAGTAAACATCTCAGCCTTGAATTATCTCACCACCATTTACACAAGGGCAGTTACACACTGGATATGTGGAAGACTGTTATGGAAGCCTTCTCTATTTGGAAAACACAACTTAACAGATTTTAAATCAATAAGAGAAAGCAAAAGTTCAACTTTGATTCAAGAAAAAAGAAATTCAATATTAATAGTTGTGTGCGTGCACACTCAACTAAGCCCTCTTAGTCAGTCATATGGTGTGGGAGTATTATCTTCTTGGCCCACTCCAGTTGGGATAAAGAAAACCCACGACTTTATTTTATTGGTTACCTGTGGCATTATCTGTGTGGTTTCTTACACCTTCTTGTAAAAGGGCATCACTCCTATCAAAGATGACATGCTGCTAATGTGGCTTGATGTTGTATAGTAATTACAGGGTTCTGAAAAATATTAAAATCCAAAAATGGACAAAGCCACTGGAATATACAACAATGCTCTTGGTAACAGAGGTTTGAATATTCTTTGTCTGTAGGACCTTCACAGAACTGGCAGGTACCATAAGCCTCACCCTAAGCAGACTACCCAACCTACCCCAAAGCTTAACTTTTCAAAGACGGATCACAGCAATAAAAGAACCTTTCATATTGAATGTGCCTCTGTGTTTTATCTTCCAGCACTACCACAAAGATCTTCTGTTAATAACATTAAAGAGAAGTTGAAAAATAGAATCTTCAGGAATTTACTTATTAGAAGATTTTTAAACAGGAAAGTTTAATTCTCATTGGCTCCTATTCCTGTAGACTGTGCTAATACAGCTCCCTCCCTGCTGCTTACCACAGCTAAGACTGCATCAATATGCCTATTATAGATGTCATATTTCCAGTACTTACAGCTCAGCTGTTGGTATTTTCCTTTGGACTAGCCATGGAAATTCAAGCCTGTAACCCAAAAGCATGTATAAATGCTCCATTTACTCACAGAAAACCTCTCCTCCCAGCTATTTAAACAGAAAGTTTTAGGAACAACAGCTAAAAGTGGGTCCCTACAATATTGGCTTTAACCACCTGTTACTGCAGGCAATTTCCAAGTATAATCCTAAATGTGACAATATATTGGGCTACAATATGGTGTGTTAAAATTTTGAGCTTTCAAAAATTGCTGTTTAGTGGTAGAGTTTTAAAATACCTTTGATCACATCAGCACATGATAGCCTACAACAGTTCCAAAGGAAAGTGGTAGGAAAACAGCCTTTGACTCAAGAGCTCTCAGATTAATTTGTGCTGTGGTCACACATGTAGCCACAGCAAATTCAAAGTGGTCACGGTTGCCAGACACACAACAGAGTTATAAAAAGTGAGCTTTTACACGGTGGTTGCACACAAAGTCCCTGGTGGCTGCATTTGGAAATTGCTGGTTTAACAAATACAACCCTTTAAGAGACTGGGAGCATCAGTTCCTCTTTAGATTCAAAAACAAATTCACTTGGACAAGTCATCTTAGCTTGCCATTCTTGCTTAACTTGCCAGTTCCTCACTCAATTCAGAACCTCCCTGTGTTCTGTAGGGTAGGCTTTTTCCATCAGTGACTGGAATTGGCACTAAACTAAATTGCCTAAACACTGCACAAACATCTGTAGGAAAAGAAGAGCCACCTTTGGAGTTAAACATTTACCAACTCTGCACCAGTTTTTCCCCTCTTCATTTGTCAGTTCTTTGCAACATCAGGGCTTGTATGAAAACCACAGTTCTTAGTTGAATCCAAAGCCAGTTCCACTCAAGAACAGATAGTGCAAGCTTTCTAAGAGGACCTCACAGATGTAGTTCAGCACTGACCTTCATATCCCTCCCTGTGGATGGAAAAATAAAGAAATAAATCACAGCAGTGTGTAACTGGCAACACTTTGGCACCCACCTCAAAAATGTTGTGAGTCCCAGAACTGATGCCTAAGAGGCTTCTTTAATCCATTAAATACATGTTCTCAAATGACCTTTTGCTACTGGAAAACTCACCAAATTAAAAAAAGTGACCTCTGCCTACTCAGTTCTGGACCTTGTCATTGTGACTCTCACTATAATGGCATTTAATGCCATTTAATACTAAATGTTGTAACAGAGTTTATCATTAAAGTCACTTTTCCAGGACTGAGCCATCAATGCATTTCAGTAGCCGCCTTTTCTCATAGAACAAATTATCTCCAAAAATGCAAAGTATTCTCCTCTTCCAGTAACAGATGGTCCTGCAACATTAGAGAGCTGACTCTTATCAATAACACTCTCAGTTACACAGGAAAAAAAGAAAGCTTCCTGAGCTACAATGTAAAGTACCACTTACTGCCACAAGGGAATGTCTGGAAATGCCAGAGCTCCTAGAGCATGCTGGTTTAAAACAGGAGATACAAGATCCTGGGGGGGCAATTCATGGCAACTTTCCAACCTATGGAATGTTTCCATGGAGAGAAAGGGAGGAAGGAGGAATGTGACTGTGAGTTTAAAAGCGGTGTTGTAATCTGAAGGAGTGATAGGGTTTGGCTGATGGTGGCTGATGGCATTACCCTTGGAGTGGCATGACTGCAGAAACACTCCTGTGTTGCTGGGAATCCAGCAAGGGTACAGCTTGAGTGCATGATAACAAAAAACACTGGAGAAGTAGCAAAGACTCAGATGAAGGAACTGCTTTTCCCAGCTGTCCCCTTATGAAGGTGCTTGTAATTTCCTTCTAAAAATGGAAAAATGAGAGGAAGAGAAGGAGGAATGGGACTCTTTCTCATTAAAATCCTTCCCTAGGCTGCCAACTACACACTCACACTCTAACTTCCTATTTAACACCCACCATGGCTGGGTGGCTGAAGAACACAGCACAGGAAACCCAGGGCCCTTAGCAGCATGTTATCTGAATGGACCACCAAAGCTCTAACCCAACATGTGCCTGCCTTTGCACTGACCCTTGCAGTGGGCAGTAGTCACAGTGATGGCAGTGTAAAAAATGCAATGTTAACCTCAGTACCAGGAATATGGTTACTATTAGTGGGATTTTACCCTCTCTTGTACTTCACACCCCAGAGACACTTCCTTTCCCTTTGAAGCAGGAGCCCTTCCTCCTGTCCTGCTTCCACACAAACATCCTTGCTTTAACTCTTTTCACAGAAAAAGGGAAAGAAAAGGCACTAGACGCTGTCAAATGAGACAGAAAATGTGGGGAGTTTGCTTCTCATGGGAAAGGCCTAGCATTTTTCAGCTAGCCCAAATATGTTCTAGTTATAGTTAAACCTTTTAGAACAACCTAAAGATTTTCTTTCAAGCAGTTATTCTAAATTGAGTTTGCTGTCTTTCAAAATCAAGTGCTATCAGAATTATGGTATACAATTATTCAATATTCCTACACTTGAGAAAAATCAAGTTCCCGTTAGCCTGCTCTCTCCTACCACCCTTTAACCTCTTTTGCTCTGACAGAAAAGCAGCTTAGTGAAAGCTCTGCAACTTTTCTTACATTCTGATACTTGTATTTCTTTTATGTAGATGGTTTCAAACCACACACGTTTTTAGTAACCTTCTCCAGTAAAAATAATGCTTGTATCTAAGCTGAATTTAAAATGGAGGGCAGGCTGCCTGTGGAAAATCTCCTCTTGGTCTTATGAAAAATAGAAACATCATGTTCTTGGTTTGCTCTAGGTTAGTCCCCCAGCATTAAGTGCACAACCCTGTACTGAGCATGGCTGAAGCCTAATTTTAGGCACCTGACCCTCACAATCTAATCCAAACTGCAGCACTCAGTTAGTTGCCTGAACTTCCTATTTTATGGATGGAGGGTGGAATTTACCATAACCCACATGGTAAGAAAAAAAGCCACAAAAATTGGCTGTGACCGCTACTTGTTACATTTGCCTTATGAAGGGGAATGTAAAGGCCTACCTGGACAGGTACGGAGCCTGCAAGGTGCATTAGCAAGTAAGAAGCTCTCAAATGACATGGATCTCTAGGATGAAAGAGATAGACAGGGATCAGGGTGTGAAGAAGAACCTTCTTGTGACTGCCTAACACTTGCTGCTACTAGGAAAATCACCATGTTGGCTAGAAGCAACAGCCAACCTTGTGAGACATTGTTCAGATGAGAGGTGCGTAAACTTTTACAAATTTCTATTCTGATATCACTACTTTATTCCCTTTTTAATTTAAAAAATTGCTTTTGTTTCAATCAAGTTTGGGGTTGATTTTTTGGTTTTGGTTAGTTGATTTTTTTTAATTTAAAAGTCCTTTGTTCACTTTGGGGAGGTCAGTGCTGGGAAGAAGTCTAGCCACAGCCAGCAAAAGCTACCAGTATGCTAATCAGTAGGAAATGCTAAAGAATGGGAACAGTTTTTTAAATTTTTCCAACTTCACACGATGTAGGCTCTTTGTTCACAAGCCTGAGTCCTGCCTTGGACTGGTCCCTTATGTCTTAAAATACTCTTGCTGCTAGTACTATTTTTCATGCACCAGAAACTAGTAAGAAACTAACGGGCATAGGGAAGACCCAAGTTCACTTTCCACCTTGATATAGGAATGGATCCATTCATAGGAGGCTGTATTCTGATCTTTGCCAGTATCCAACAACAAAAGATCTTAAGATGTCTTCAAAACCAAAGGGAAGGAGGTACCTTATTACAAACCAGAATTAAAGCCCCTAATTAAAGCCTGAAGAGGGAGAATTCACGTTATCCCCCATCATTTAACTTCCAGCTGCACTTTTACCTAGGAATAAATGCATGCAAACTGAGCTTACCAACTCAACTCAAACATGAATATCAGCCCACTTCCAGTCACAAAACACATAATTTTTTCCCTTTTAATTTGCTGCTGTATCACTGGAGATATCTGTGAATCCTACTTTGATGATTGCTCCCACTAGCATTGCATACGGCCTTGACTCCTAACTCTAGGCGGAGTCAATAGCACCAAGGCACCTAAAAAATAGAGGTCCCTTGATGGTTTCAGCTCTTAGCACTCAGAAGCACAGTTAAACCCTGGCAGCTCTGACGATTTAGACATCCCTGATGATATACAGAAAAAAAGTTGTTTTTAAAAGTTTCTCAAAGATAGTTGAGATTGATCTGTTATTGTCTGGAAGGTGCTCAGATAGTCCAGAGAAGAAGCAGTCAAAATTTGGTTATTAAACATGTTATACTAAGAATTAAATCTCTCTAGATTTGAGAACAAGCAGCTTGGCTCAAATGTGGGGTGTTGGAGACTTTTAAACTATATAGAGCAATTTCTCCTTCTGTATGTTTTTCCTACATATTTAATCTAACTGATTTTCCTGTTATGATTGTGCTCAAATTGCTCTTGGTAATGTACATAGTAATTAAACTCATCAGTAGCATATACTGCATATAGAACTTTTCTATCTGCCATATACCAACAGTACACACATTTGTCTTAGGTCTTAATCCAGTCAAATGGGCGAGAAAATATGGAAATATAGGTTTTAGTGTCCACAATCCTGTTACCATTTATACCTGCATATAAACTTGTGTTGTCCTTCCAAAACAACAGATAGAGTTGATAAAATAAAAGCAGTCTCAAAAAAACCTACCCCAACCCCTTTCCAGCCACTAAATATCTTCAGCATAGTAATGAAAAGTACTTAAAATATTTTCAGTAGTGCTTCAGTAGTTAATGCACTTCTCTATCCTTAAAGATATGGCATCATATTTACTTTGAAACAATCCTTTCAGGTCCATGCCCTCGGTGAATGATACAGTGCTAAACTGGACTGCTGCTGCAGCTGCTAAACAATCACCTGAAAACAAAAAGAATAAAACATGGTTTAATTGCAATCCTGTGTAGCTAGTGCTGTTAGGCTCCCTCCCATGCAATACAAAGTACACAGCTTTGGTCAACCCACTGAAGGTGGTTTCCCCATTTTCTCTGTGTTGAAGCCCTCATTTGTTCACCTTCACAGAACCAGTGCTGCTCTGTACCTTAACAGGTCTTCTAAGACACTGATTATGTGAGTTATGTGAGAATGGTGACAGGGAGGAATATGTGTGTAGGAAGATTCTATTAAGACACATGAAAAAAGTTGCTAAAATTCAGGAGGGGAAAAAAGGACAGATGGATTTTTTTAGCAAATACTGTTGCTTCACATCTCCTTGGTTCCATAAGGGAAAACAGTTTCAACTAAAAATAGTAGCTGGACTGAAAAGGTACCAATCTATATGAGGGTATAAAATGAGGTGTGAATTATTGAAAAAGGCAACTCAAACTGTGTTTGCCAGAAAACAGCATATCATACCAAAAGGACGAGGGTTCATCTGGTGGTAAATACAAGGTACATGCATTGGGAAAAAGATTTGAACAGCAGAATACCTAAATGATGAGGTCAAAAGCTGGCAGCTGCACCTTCAACAACCTACTGAGCACAAAAATATTGGTATAGTATTTCCATTTACTGCCTAGAGCTTGACTTGGTTTTGAGGTTTTTTTGGTAGGGTTTTTAGGGTTTTTTGGTATGGGGTTTTTTGTTTCTTTTTGTAAACAACCCTCTTTAACCTTTTTACTCTCTTTCTGTTCCCAGGCCAGTTAAAGCACTGTCTTCTGGCCAGCAGACTTCTGTCTGAAGAGGATCTACATGGATAGATACAAATAAGCAAGCACACACACCAAACCAGGTAGATATGGCATCTATACATGCTATGGAGCTATGCATGTATGCAGCTCTTGTGACAACCTTGGTGTCGACCTTTTATGCATTAATCTATCTCCTCTGGCACTGGGACCGAGTTTAGTGTGGCTTTGTCTTGGTTGGCTGCTTCTAAGTTTTGGTGAACAGTGTTTCAGGCCCACAGATGAGCCATTTGTAAGTACGCTATGTAGACCCAAATGCCTAAGGGTAGGAACATATCTAAGCTCTTGCATAATTTCAATAGAATGTGTAGACAGAGAAGCACTGGTTATTAAGATGTTCTATTTTATATATTACCTATGGAAATGCAAGGAGTTACTCTCAGGTATCAGGAGCAGCCAAGGCTTTGGCTGGGTACCATTTTGAATATAGTTTCCTTCAGGTCAAAATTTAGCCAATGAAATTAATACACTTCCTTGAAAAGCCAAAACCTCTGCTGGCATCTGTAGAGACAGAACCACACAGTTGCCCCAGAGCTAGTAGTAGCTGCAATGGACAGGCATACAGGCAAATGGCAAGTGAATATTATACATACTGCTGCCTGTGGTTCTGAGAGAATTAAAAGCATTTGCTGTGATGACATTTTCATTAACAAGTTTCCACTTTACTCACAAGGGAATATAAACCAGTTGTCTTCACTGGAAGAATCGTATCGTGCGATCAGGAAAACATTGGAAAGGAATAGACATAACATGGATGAATTTAATTTTAGAAAAGTTACATAAAGACTGTGGGATATTCATGGGAGAGACTATTCAGATTCTTTCTCCTTCTTGAAAGGAAAAGTCTCCCTGTGGTGTAGGTTTAAGGTTCTGGAGTGGGCACACATTTATTTCCAGTTTCTTTAATGTAATTGATACAACAGACTCAGACAAAGAAGACTGTAATGCGAGACACGCAATGGTGATGGAGAAGGCAGTAATGATCCAGTGACAGATCTATTAGTGCCTGGCGGTGTCACAGAGAGAGGCAAGTGGGGTACCAGCTGTCACAAAGCTGAGAACAGAGCAAGGGAAGGGTGACCTGCAGCAAAACTAGTCTGTGTACTGGAGGGAAAAGATATTGAAAGCTTGATGAGCTACATGTCTTGAAGTGAAGGCATGTTAATATTATTGAAATAGTTGCTTTAAAAGAAAGTTTTCAATAGAAAAAAGAAGCAATCAGTTGTTAATCACAAATTTTAATCTCTTTTCTCTAAGGATTTTCATAAACAAAAGAGATTAATTTCTAATTCCTTAGCAGAATTCCATAATGTTCATTTTCTTTGTCTAGAAGCTGACACTGAAATTAGATATTTTAGCCCTCCCCACTTGCTCCAAGGCTATGTCTAGCAAGGAACATGACGTGTCTTATTAGAGCATTCTGACTAATGCAAAGCTACAAGGTGCATTCACGAAATCTGCTTACTCTGGAGGTTGCATTTAAAAACCAACAACAAAAACAAAAAACACACACACAAAAAGAAGCAAAATATAAAAAGATGAGAAATCTGAGGGAGAGTTTTTCCCTTGGAGGTGGTCTGACTAAGAAATGACTAAGAACTCTAAATGAGAAATTACAGTAAGCAAAAGAGCATCTTGAGGTATCTGCAAGCAATTGGCGTAAGTGTAGCTTTTAGTTGGGCCGATGACTAACACGCACATCACTAAGCACTTTGTATGGCATGGCTTTTCAGGTCAGCTCGTGGTGTGTAGGCTCACACTCTGGAAATCTCCATGAAAACTACAAAGGTAATGAAGGATGTGCAGGCGGAGGAAGCACTAAAAGTTCAGGAGTAGAATGATAGGGAGTGATGGTGATATAAATCTAATTTGGTTGTATGATACACTGCTGTCCCATAGAGGCAAGAAGTTCACATACTCTGAAAGGATAGCAGACTTCAATAAAATTCAGAGCTCTCACAAGATATGGCAGGTCTGGGGGAGATAATACACGGTGTGCTCATGTTTCAGGCTGTTGTGTTTGATTTATGAATCTGAAGGGATGGCTTGCACTAAGGCAATTGTCCTCACGGTTTATATGAGTTCAGTACCAAACTAAATATGCTTTGAGTTATGGATTTACCATAGCACTTCTTCATTCATCTCAACCAAACTGATAAGTTGTGTAATACATATTGTTCCTTGTTTATAGTGTGTTTAAACCTAGTACAAGAGGGAATTGAAGACTTTTCCGTCATTTACAACCAAGACTGACTGTGAAACAAAAACACAGACCCCCAACTTCTTCTCATGGCATACTTGGGTGCAAGAAGATGTATTAGAAAGGTGACATTATTTTCCTGATACCTCCATTGTTATTGGAACTCTATTTCATGTGTCCATATATTTTGAAAGGACCAGACCTAGGTTTTACACAACACTGCAAAACACTGCCTAAAACTGAGCTTGTAAAACAAATTACATAGCACTTCAAATAGCACTTTAAGAACTCCACTGGGTAGTTGAATGAGGAGGGTTGTTTATTATTATTATTATTATTATTATTATTATTATTAATGATGATGATTATGATGATGATGTCTTCTTTGCCTCTTGTTGACATAGCAGACATGAGTCTGGGGAGTCACAAAAAAAAATTCAGGCTGAGCAAAGTAGGTTCCCTACTGCAACTTATTCCTAATCTATCATACCTCACCAATTTCCCTGCGCAATTATTAGTACACGAATTCATCATCTGTGTCAAGCATGAAATTGGCACAACTGAGTATGATGTCTCACATTCGCATTTCTTCCTCATTTTTAAGCCTACTTAAAATGTTCTTTTTATTAAGGGATGGAAGTAACGAGTATATTTTAAAGGATAGCCTCAACTAACCTCTTAAGTAATGAGCATGTTTTGAAAGATAGCCTCAACGAATTACTGTAGAACAGCAGGAGTCAGGACTGAGAATTAGGCAAAAAATATCCATTGCCATGTCTAAGTAAGCAAAAAAAAAGTTAATCTTTTAGGTAAACTAAAAGGTAGACTGAAGATGCCCCTGTGGTCTAAAACCAAGCAGCTCAGGACTCAGGATCAGGAGACCTAATATGTAGAGCTGTAATTCTTATTTTGACTTTGCTGTTGAACAGGAGCAATAGCTGAGGACTCTCAGGGTCATGCCATTCAATAAAAACAACAGCAGGAAAACAAACCACCTTCCTTAGACAGGATAAATATTATTTTCTCATTTGTTGGTGCAAAATGTTGCATGTTTTTTGTAAGTATGCAGATTCCACTGGAAGGACTTCTTTAAGTAGCAAAGTGTTGAAGTGCTTCATCCATACAGAAAAAATTAGCTTTTCACTTGAGATGATAATCCTTCCATTCACTCCCCATTGTCTGTTGTCTATTTATATTATAAACTCTTAAAGAACAGGGACTACTCTTTTCCACATATGTATGCAACAGCCCTCATAGTTCATCTCCTGTTTCAAATGGCACCTCCAATTCTAACTACAACTAAGCAACAGGAAATTTAAGAACTGTTCTGCAGATGAAAATGATTACTAAGGCCAGTCAGGGACAGAATGAGAAACAGAAATCAGGATTTTCCACTCATTTAATTCACAGATTCATACACTTTCCAAGGGAAGGAGCAAGATGTCTTTTGGCAGTATGGCTTTGAGCATATTCTTTAATCTCCAAGTAAAAAAAATAGCGTTTTGACAAAGTTCAACCAAGAAAATAAAAATAAAACCTATAAAACTGTCTCAAGTTTGTGGATACTGTGAGCCTACTAAATGGCTGTTGAAATGACTGTAAGTCTCTCCAGTGATTTCTGTAAACTCTCAGCAAGAACCTTAGTGAACTCAAAGCCAGAGAGAGACTGGAAAGTTGAGGGGAACCTTTTTGGTACATGTATCTTGCTCTACCCTGGGATTCAGTTCCTGCACACAGATGAGAGAGGGTTCAAGATAAAATAGAAGGGAAGCTCCCTCCCATTATTTTAACAGTCAGAGGAATCTGAGAAACATTCTTGTATGAAATAAATCCTATCCTCACTTACACCCATGCAAATGAAAGCAGCATTTGGCTGCAAGACAAGTGTATTTCTTAACTATTTTGAGTGCCATATGCTATATGAGTGCCATATGTTAGCATTTCTTAACTATATATAGCCATTTCAAATGGTACACTGAGTTAAAGGAGAGAGCATTGCCCTGATCTCCCCTTCACCTCTCCCACCTCTCCTCAGATCTCCCCTTTCCCCCTTCCTTCTCTTTTCCCTTCCTTCTGCACTCCTCTCCACCTACACTCAGCTTCCTTCATCACACTTCCTAATATTTTTTATTTTAAAAAATCCCCAAAAAAACAACAAAAAAATAACCCCCCTCCCCCCCNAAAAAAAAAACAAAAAAAACCAGAAACCCAAAACTCCAGTACTTTGGATTTCTAAAGAAACTCCTCCTCCCTCCCATCTGACATCTGGTTCTATTCTCCTCCCTCCCTTCCTCCATAAGGCATACAGCATGGGTTCCCATCTTGGCAATGCCAGGGGCATGCACCACACCTGTGATAAGGGCAGTAGCTAAGGGGAAGGTACAGTCAGTGATCCCACAACCCTCCACCCCATTGTCTCAGGCACTACTCTCCTTGCACTCCCTGCCACCTGCCACTCTCCATCTCTTCAGGACCTCTAGATTTCTTCCCTTTTTTTGAGCAGTTGGCTGAAAGCACCTACTTCCTTTCAAGGGCTGGTTCAGCAGGTATATTTCTCCTGGCTGCCATATTATATTTTATTTTAAACCTCCTTTATTCTTTCCCTTTCTTAGCTGGCATTAGGAACTAGTGGCCCCCCATTTTCAAAACACAATGAGTATGACAGCTTGACTCTGGCATAAAAACACTTAAAGTTTGAACACTGTATGCTGCAGGTTAAACAGCTTCTACCACACACCTGTGTGGCCTGGCACTTGGCAAAAGAAGAGAAAAACCACCTCTAAGGTGTCTCCCTGGCCCCCAGTCTGTATCACCCTTTTGCACAGTCTGGCAATCATAAAGGTACTGGAGAGGCATTTTCTCTTCCAGAAAAGCATGGTATAAAGTAGGCATGAACAGGCAGCATCCAGAGATTGACACAACATAGAAACAGTGACACTACATAGAAACAGACCCGAGCATAAGAGGTGAAGGAGGAACCTGCACCTGAGAAGGACCTAGAAAAAAACTCCATAGAATCTGCCTGTCTGCAAAGAAAAAATTTGAGATTTTTCCTCAGGCTGTGGTTTAACATAAGCTCACCTGTTTTTCCTGTTGCTTTCTTTTCAATTTGGTTGTGGTAATTAATAATGGGAGATATTTTGATCGCTGCAGTGGAACATACACTTGAAAACGTTTGTTCCTCACAATCCACAACTCTGCAAATCTATCCTTGGAAGCAGCGTGGTAAAAAAGTAAATAAATGTTCACAACACAAGGGAAAAGCCAGGCCTACCATGTTACAAATGTTCCTTCACAACCCATGCCAAGTAAAGCAGAGAACAGCAAGTATCCCAAGAAAGGAATATTAAGGCAGGGTAAAATTCAACTTGGTACACACAATCAGCAAAATATTATTTCAAAATTTATGCTTTTCTTAGCATAGGTCAAGATCAGTATGATTCAAAGTATACCTAGGCTTTTGCACCCCGTGGGAATAGATGCTCCTGTTTCTACATGAAATATTTACAGGCTGCTGGTGTCCTCCAGGACCTCTCAACCCCTGATGGCAAATGTGAGGCCACCTAAACAGGCTGAAGCAACAGCTCTGTTCCAGCATTCTAACTCAGGTTCTTCCTGCCACCAGAGCCCTCCTTCCCCCTCAGGAGGTGGAGCCCTTTATTAAAAAAATATTCTCTATAAGCAGCAGTTCTGGGAAGAGGGAAAACACCACAATAAGTTGGAACGCAAAGTGGATTGATATCCCTTTAACTGACCCAAATTATTTGTAAAATACACCACAGAGCAAGAACGCACACCTGAATATCACGTTCTATTGAGGTTTAACTTCAATTCATACCTTTCAAGGAATTGTATTACATTATGTGTAGCTCATGCATTTTCAAAAAAATTGCAATTTATGATTTGCATGTTTTATTGCCTTATAATTATAATCCAACAGTGCCATCCACTGCTTCTCCAAATAAACTTTGCTTACAGTTTCTTCCTGAAGTTTTCTTTCATAAGTCACGGCACTATAACCGTACAGTTTGACTGTGTATACATATAGAGCATATATGACTGTGTGGCCAGATGTGGGGATAAAAAACTTAAAGAGCAAAATCAAAATTGTAATCTGGTGATGTTCCTAAGGGATTACCAGAACTGTCAAACAAAACCTTTCTGGGCTGTAGATAACACCACATTACATAGTTGGAAAAATCACACTCCAAAGTCATACAGAGAAAGCTGTGTACATAACTGTATAATACTTCTTGAAGTCAATCCAATAAAATAATGCCTTTCAACTCAAACTTTCCCCAAATATAATCATTGAGCCCAAGGGAAGAGAACACCCCATGCTGAGAAATACCAAGAAATTCTTGCTGATTCTTTGGGATTGCTGCTTTGTCTTACAGTGGCCATCACCCCAAAGAACCATTATTTCAACACTGCAGTCTTCTGATATGTCCTGAGATAGCTGGGCCTCAAGATCTATTCAATCATGTGAAGATTGATAAAGATGCATTGAAGAAAATGGCAAGCATGTTCTCAGAACACCACTAACAGTATTGCCTTTCCAGCAGGAAATTGTAAAAATCATAGCTTGAGTTCAGTCAAAGCATTGCTATTTTCTCATCTTTTGTATGTGCCTTCATGTCATATCTCAGGTGTTGTGCATCCATCTATACACACATACACATCTACATAGGTAAATATGCAAGTACCCACACAAACACCAACTTCATGTTCTTCCACAGACACCTATAACTATACAAAGTAGCATTTAGGTGTATGCATTTTAAATAGTTCATAAAATTTTGCTTCTAGCTCTGTATTTGGGAGCTCTAGTTAGTATCTTTTACTTTTGTCAAACTAACACAAACTAAAAACTTATGTAAATGGCCAACTGAACATTTCTCTTTTATGAAAAATCCTTATCATGTGGGCTTACAAACATTTTCATGGTAGGACATAAGCTACAAGTCATGCATTCACTGAATCAAAAAATCCAGCTAGTGATCTACAAGGTCATTCTTAGATAGCAAAAGGCATGATTATCTTTCATTTTATGTTCAAGTTGGATCTGAATTTGGGGGGCACTAACAAATGCTGCATTAAGCAGTAATTCTGTCTCTGCCATGAAAACTTGATGCTATAGTAACACAATTAAGCACAATTCACAGAAGGAAGTTTCCAAATCAGTGGGCAACTAGATTGAAAACAAACAACAAAAAAATACTACAGTTAAGATTTTTGTGTTGTACTGTATAAAACCTCCCAGGCAGGGAACTACACCTGGAAATGCATCAGCAGCCTTAGTGTCAATAAAAAGACAACTATTACATATGGGTTTACCAACTTTGCAAGGATGAACATAGACATACACTACTTACTAGCTACTTACAAGTGATTACAAGTGTAATCACCTAAACAGAGATGAAACCAAAGCCAACATCCTTGTATATCTCCATTACACTCCTTGACACCAAGAAGCGGGATGAAAATATAGTGTTTAATTTAGTTTGCTAACCCATTTTTTAACAAAATGCAATAATTATCTGCACTTTAAATTATCCTCTGAAAGCAAATCATGACCAGAAAGGACTTACCAAATCTTGTCCCAGGGAATGAGAAAGAACTTCTGGGTGTGTGCAACTGGGAGCAAAGTGATTTAGTGGTAGATTTTTTTTAATAACTAAAAGGATCATGTTTATACAAGTATTACTTCTGCCAATACCTCCCACTACAGTAAATTTATCTAACCCTTGAATCATCAATAGCATATGAAAAAAACCTACAAACATCTATCTGGACAATTCTGAGCCAAAAGTCAGGCATATAGACTTGTATATTCTGTCATCAGGAATAAAGCATTGCAGCACGTTCCTTCTATAGTTCAAAAGAAATTAATACGAAAATTACAAGCACTTTAGTGTCAGCAAAGGGAGCTACAAAAGCTGCCTGGGCTTACACTGCTCATGACCACAGCTTCACCATATGCAGTTAAAAAATAGTAACTCTGATTGACAATATTTATCAGTTTTGTTTATGTGAAACTAAAAGGAAGACTTGTAATATACTGTAGAATGTCTAATCTGACACTGTATTGTATACTTGGAGGGAAAACCGTAACAAAATGTGGGCAAGTTCAGTAGCTAAATGCATGGTTTATGACTGAGAAAACTCTTTCAGAACAAAAGCTCTTTTTTTCCTATCATGTACCAGGGCCATGCTTTTAAACGATGAAACCCAGCGTGTTTATGAGACTGTAAAATTTTGGAAAATTATTCCTCAAATATACAGACATATATATACACACCTAACAACTAATGAAAAGCCTTTTCAGTCCCAAAGGCCATGCAGAAAGAAGAAACAGCCTTCCCTTCCTGCTTCTTTTTATTTTGCCGGTCAGACAGAGAGACTCTTTATGTTACTCAACTATTCACAGCGAGGAGAGTGGCAAAATGCTACCACAGCCATGGCAGACAGCACACTAACGCAGCCATGAACCCTAAGGTCACATCCTTAGATGGCCTCAGCTGGAGCAGCTCTGTGGATCTGAAAAACGAGAAACTGAAAAATAAGCCAAACAAATTTCCACAGATCTTCAAAGGTTCATGGAAGACATGGCTGGCAGGGATCTGAAGACACTATTCAGCACATATTACTGACCAAAGGGAGGATCACATTTCCTTAACCAAAAGTCATTAGCTATTAAATACAATGGTTTGGGAACATTCTTCAGCTCATTCCTAAAATTTGCCAGAAGAAAGAGGGATGTAAGGAAACACTTCACTCTCCTTATCTTCTTTTCAAAATACTCTCTGCTCACTGCCACTGGACTCTGGGACAGAAGAGGTTCTGGTCACCTGCTCGTCTTGTCCTCTCTCCTGGAAGACTTTGAAATAGCCTCTTTAAACATACTTTGTCCCTCCCCTTGGCTCTGGAGTTTATAATTTCTAATGCAAATCTGTCTCTCTTTCATCAACAGAGTATGCAATAAAATCTCAAAGGCCACCAACATAAAAAGTTGACAGCAAAGCCAGACTGGTAAAATGATTAATTTATGTACAGAGAGATTACAATCTATCCATAATGAGGCATCCAGTGTGTGTTCACAATCAGATTCAGCAAACAGATGTTGGGTATAAAGGCATATGAGAAACTAAAGTTCAGAGGAAAAGACAGAAGTGGTGCCAAGAAAACATTTTTTTTCCTTTTCAGAAAGATTCAGGGAGATAAAAGTTCTCCTTCATATATCTGGGAGATTACAGTGCAAAAAGTTATAAATAAGTGGGAGAGGTATTCCTGTCACTTGGCCTTTATCATGCAATGGCGAGCCTTCCCCTTCAGTGGGAGAAGGCAGCCTAGCTTGCACTGAGAGCCCAGACTCTAAGGAACTGGGGCTGCTTTGTCAACAAAGCTGGCACACAGGATACCAAAATCTTCTCTCAGATACACCTGCATGGGTCACTCCACTAAAAATCACACAGTAATGTGGCTTAATCTTCCCAAGCACCATGAATATTGCCATATCAGTGTCAGGCAGAGGAAGATAGCCCACAGAACAATGAAACAGCAGGTTTTAGCTGCAGAAATAATCCCCCATGGAGTATTTTTTCCCTTTTAAACCCTAAGCAGGCAAGGAGTCCATGGCAGGGCCAAGCCTTATATTATCAATGTCAGTGACAGAGGTCTGACCTTGTAACCCATTATCCAGCCCAAGACCTTTATGAAGGTCTACAGCTGGCAAAGAAACAATCACTAGAGAATCCCTGCATGACACTGATAGTCTGCAAAGCTGTGCTTTGGACACATTGCAACTCAAGACAAAGTAAAGATTGGAAGCTCACAGTCTGCTCCAGCCCATAGGAATACAAATATTCAGGAGTCATCTGCACTTTCTGGGTTGCATTGAAACTCTAAATGGCAATCTCATCTTAAGTCACAAGGGTGGGCTTCGTGTGGGATTTGTGCTGCATGGTTACCACTATCCAGCCTGTATTTGACAAAGTTTCATCCATTCTGTGATTTAGACTTGCAGTTTCCATGAAGGTCATATAATATATCTCACCAAGCGATTCCAGGTTGGCACTTATTTCTGTCAATGCCTCATGTGACAGCACCATGAAGAGCTTACCCTCAAGATTAAACTTTTAGTTTAAAAAACATATTTCCTCTCACTGCTGCTGTGAGAAGATTTCTTTTTTTTCCATTGCTATATCTCCAGTATTTGTACAGATTTATATGCTGCTTCAAAATATTTTTCAGTCTTACAGCTGTCAATGAGGATCAAGTTTAATCTTTATAAAAAGCTACTGTACATATGCCTAGAAACTACAGGTAACATGTGCTGAAGTCCACACCTGTGAAACAAAATTACTCCAAACGTGTGCACTTTTTGAGTGCTGTCCTTTAAGCTTTGGTAGACACTCTGCAATTTGTTATTGCTATGGGAGGGAATGTTTTTGTTAATATGCTATAAATGCACAGCTATCAGGAGTTTGAGCAGTGGAAAAGGAAGGGCTGCTCCTCTTTGCTATCTCAGGAACTACGAAGTCCCTCTATTGTGCCAAATTTTATCATTTTGCAGAGGATTGCTATAAATTTCTCACACTCAGCCATCTTATAAGGCAGTATTTGTATGGAGAGTGGAAAATGAATAACAAGCTCTCCCTCACCTCAATAAAGGGTGTACACCTGCCTCTGATTTTGACAAATTTCATTTTTAAACCAACTGAAACAATAGGAGAATATGATTAATTTATAAAGGAAATATTATCAGCTAAGCATCATAGGTAGAAGAAAATTCCTGGAGCCGAACTTAGACTTCTTGCTTAGAGAAATAAAGCATAATAATAATTCCTTCAAACACCAAAGAAGGAATGGTGGTTTTAGTTATGTGAAGAAAACTATGGTTGTATCAAATTTTTTATAAATTAATTCTAGGATATTTCTGACAGTGGCTGTGGATAAATCAATTATCAAAATGAGATTTCATGTTAAGAGGACTAGTTGTACATCTGTCAATTATTAAGAAGAATAGATGGTTTGCTACTGTGACCTTTCCTTTCTGGTGTTCTACAGACCCTGCATTAGACATATAATCAGCTTCACTTACACGTGCAATTCCAGAAAGTTCAGTGGAAATGTAAAAAATGTACTGTAGGGGAAAGTGACTATTGTCACTCCTTTGAATCTGAAAAAAGTTTACATTTACTGAAAGTTAATGCCATCCTAGATGATTTGGCTCATTAAGGAATATTATATCATTACCCATCATAAAAAGTAACCAGTGGTATTTTCCAAATCTCAGCGTCATTTAGAAGCTCAAATTTAATTTATCTGAATCATATTTACAAGAAGTCATGCACTTCTAAGGCCTTCAGGTGGTTTTGAAAAGTGTAAACAGACTAGTTTTTTCTGGACCTTAAAAAAGTGCATTTTCACTAGCAGAAATGTCATTAAACAATTGGCAGGTTTGATTTTTTTTGTGTTTCCCTCTTAAAGTGCATGGGGGGAAAAGGGTTTTAATGAACCTTTCAATAATATTTTATTATAAAAGGTTATTTTCTTCAATATTTGTATAAATGCATGTACAATCAGAAATAGGCACCAAAATTTCAGGTGAGGTGTACCACAATCTATTGTTCTGACCTCTCCTTTCTGCAATGCTTTTTGAAAAAAATGTGATGGCATTTAATAAAAAAAATTATGACACTTAAAAAAAAGATTAGTCTCACATTATATGACTATGTGAGTTCCACTGAAGTTGTGAGAACTTGCTCTGTTATATCAAAATGTCACTGATGTCATTAGGGAGGGATGGCAGCTGCTCCAAGTTTAAAATTGCAACAGAGTCCCCACTGGACTCAGTTTGGACCCTACCAAAACATTCCACTAAAAGGAGGTTTCCCTTGTGCAACCACAAGAGGAATGGCAGAAGAAGAAAGATTTTGTACAATCAGGACCTACGGTCATATTTCCTGTTTGGGTTGTAAAATGTTGGCTTTCTTTTTCCCTGCAAAAAGTGAACAACTTCTACTTCCACATTCAAGACCTACCTTTCTTTTTGAAGTGGGGGGGAAAAAAAAACCAAATCCATGGTACATAAGGCAAGTTTAGATGCTTTGGTGTCCTTCCTACCAGGCTGCTGCTGCAAAAATCAATTCCATGGGCTTTCAGTTTCCCATACTTACCCTGTTTAGCAAAGTTCCCTTGGTAATAAGGATTCAAGGTTGTCAAACAGTCATTCTTTCATATCAGTTTCCTCCCAATGAATTTCAACTTCCTTGTTCATTTTCAGCCAGATATGACAGAATAGTGGGTGTGAGATGAGTGAAAACTGGCATATGGAGTCCATGTGGGGAAGGTTGCAGCATATACCTTTGCCATGCCTTAGAGGATACAAAGAGTAGACTGATGGAAATGAGAAGAGCAAGAGGAGAAGTCCTTTAGAGAGAAGTCTGTGGTAAGCAAGGCTTTCTGGGTTGTGCTATTCATTAACTACTTGTTTTGTGAAACACAGATTTGACCTGGCCCTTGTTCCCAAATAAACAACGTAGATCCTTCCCTGTTCTTTGGAGCTGGGCATCACACTTTGTGTTTCTTGGATTAACTCAATATTTCATGTGGTATTAAAGATGAATCTCGAGTGAAAATATGGTGGGCTTATGTATGTCTAACTAGGAATTTGCTTGGAATCAACACTTGCAAAAGTCCTTCTCAAGGCCTTGTAACAAATGGCTAACACAGGTAATCACACAGCCTTTTCAAATCAAGATACTGGTCTACCCTAACACTGAGAGCAAAAAATACTACCAGCAAAAAAGTTTATAAGAGAAGTCAAAAGATAAAGAAAAAATATTAAAAAAAAAAAAATCCACATTCATATTTAAGTGAAAACCAAGGAGAGCAGAGCCAGGCAGACTCTGCTTCCACACATCCTAGACCAAAGCCCAGCCCCATCAGCACGTCCTGTGTGAACCAGACCCAGACAGCTCTCTTCTTTCTCTCTCCACAGAATGGTTTAAAAAAAATATTTAGTGTCCTTTTGATCTTTTGGCTCCTTGCCTCGGCATGTCTTATGACTTCGGCCGGAACCTGGAAGAGCATCTTCCTAATTAATAGCTCAGGAATTATTTCAGACTGCCACCCACCAGGACTGTTTAGCTGGATGGATTGTGTGACCTTTCGGCTGCTTTTCTTCAGCCTCTTCCCAGGGTGCTGCAAGTGACCAGTTTGTGGCTGTGTCCACAGAAATCCTGCCTACCCCAGGCAACCCCTGTTCTATAGCAACCCTAAAAAAGGCCTGCTAGGGCCCGCACCACCCAGCTTTTCCCATGCTTCAGACACCAGCAATGCCCCATTCTCTTAAAACTCTTAAAATACTTTGTATGTGGGGAGTAAACAGCTCTGTATTCAAGATCTAACAGATGAGCTCTTTCTAAGCCTCCTTTCCCAACCTTTCAGACCATTACAACTGTGTCTGCTTCTAGTAAAGTGCTTTCACATACAACATCACTTATAAAACATACTGTTAACATTTATTTGTAAGGCTGTATACAAACATGTGAAGAAGATTCACAGACTGATATAAACCAGAAAACAATGTCCTTATGCATAACTTTGCTGTCAACACTTTTAGATGAAAACTGCTTTTGATAATCTCTGGGTTTTCTTGTTGTCCATCATATCTGTAAGGACCCTCAGTTTTCAAATTATGGAAACTTGTTTGCCAAAGCACAAGCCCTTTTAAGGTAGTTTTAATGGATCATCCAAAGCATAAGACATCTAAAACAATTAGTCACTCCCAAAAAATCTTGACCATTTATGTAACCTTATTTTTCTAATTGTGAATAATTGACCAATCTTGTGAACCCACACATTCAAAATTATGGCATTTCTTTGTAGGTTTGTCTGTCTGTTTGTCTGTCACATGACAGCTTGGGAATGCTGCATTTACTCAATTAAAAACGTTAGAGACTATTCCAGATGCTCCCAGCCAAGGAAAACCAGCACAACAGTAATGGGGAACACAAAGAACCTTCGTCATCTGCTTTGTGCTTCCACCACTCCCTCTCAGGTCAAAGGCTGGGCTGACAACATTCATTAATGCTTTCTGAAATAACAGTATCACTCCCTCATCTCTTTCCATCCCATCTTTCCAATAGAGCTTATTATGCAGTCCCCCAACAAATACTTTCCCAAATAATGGGAGGAAGGATGTGGAAGGGAAGAGACACAAATGAAGGCCTTCACAGGAAGAGACGGTGGGAGACAAGTACTAGAATGAGCACCCACAGTATGTACCTCTCTATGGAAGCACGAATTGTAGTGTAACAAAGATGGAAAGGCCTGGAAAAGGGAAGTGCGGGGGAGGATTAGGAGAGAAGAGTAACTCTGGGGTGAAAGTCTCCAGACCTGGAGGTACAAATGGAAATAACACAAACACATATCCTAAGGAGTTCTGAAATCTTCCTTCAAAAGTAAGATCAAAACTGACAGCTTAGAGGACTTGATAGTCAAATGTTGGAAGCAAGGGCCAGTATTCGTAGTTTTGGAACACAATTATACTTCTATCTTATTTGCAAGGAAAAAAAGAATAAACATCATAAGAAGGCCTACCTAGGGTTTCATTTCATGGCTTTTTTTTTCCCCACTGTCACTCAAGCTAAATCACACTTAGCCTTGAGTCCTGATCCAGAGAGTTTTGACTTTGCAGGATTCTTTCAACAGTGGGATAAATTTCTGCTCAGCCATAAGCTTGCCACCTTCAGCAAAGAACCAAGAATACTTGTGGCCAACATTGTTTTACCCCCTAGCAGGAGACAACATTCAGTTTGTCATTATACATTTAGTCTAGGATACCAAATTAGCCCAGTGTAGGAAACAGAGTCGCATACTTGACTTTTACATGTTTAACAAATGCTCTGAAGAAAACTTACTTAAGGTCTACGCTACACAGAAGCCCACAGAAGATGAAACAACCTGATGGAGCTGATGACTACATGCCTCCACTGATTATGTTTTCAAAACTTAGAACAGTTTGTACATGTGAAAAGCTGATGGACATTCTTGACATTTTGATATGGCAAAAAAGAAAACATACAGATGAACTTGCCATAAATACTACGCAAGTCTCTGTTTTATCCACACAAATCTGATCAGTTTGTCCATTGCAAAGAAATAATGCTGCAAGCTGAATCATGCAATCAGAGTTTCACAAGTGGATGGTTTTACTGATATGTTTGGAAGATAGATTGGAGATATGGGCTTTAAGCTTTTGTCTCTCTAGGCCAATCCTAAGATAGTTACACAGGTAAGCATCATTATTAACTTTATAAGTACTCACGTCCTGTTGCAGTATTCTGAACGAATGTAAGATCTTTCTCTTTAGCACTACTGGTATTGAAAAGTATAGTATGAAACTTGCCTGAATAAAAAGCAATAAAGTCAGCAGCTCAGAAATTTTTATTTCTACCATTTAACAAATTACTATTACTAATTTATTACTATAAATTACTACTACTCATTTAAAAAATGAGTGGTCATTTAATAAAGCATTAACCTCTTCTAAGATATTGCAGATTAGATCTCCTTTCTTGAAATGAGTATTCTAAACTGAGCACAGGGTTACACTTATCAGGCACACTTGATTTCAGCTTACGCTATCTCCATGGCACAAACTGATCATTCCAGCTGTGCAGTGCATTGCAAAGAGGTGCATGCTAATCTGGGTAAACTCAAGACACCTGACAACAGATGCCTAACACAAAGAAACTCTGATGTCTCCTCAGCACTCCTCTTTTGGGTTGGCCAGCAGCCCAGAGGAGCCCTAAGATTCACAGGGCAGCAAAAGATGGGCTAGAAGAATGTTTCCAATGTGTTTGGTCTAATACTAGATTTTCTTTCCATGCTGAAGTCCTGCTTGAAATAGAAGAGTGTTTTTTGGGAGTGGTAGGTGTGCCTGTCACATGTAAGTGTACACTAAAGGAGCAGACTGTTTAACTTACACTCTCTTCTTCATCACTTTTCTTCAGGACTAACACCTCTGCTGAGCTCTTTTTGTCAGATTATCCTCCTGACATATTCCTGGCAGTTCCTCTTTTGGCTGGATTCACCAGCCATCCTTCCCCATCTCTTTTTTTTTTAACTCTGAATACATTCATATGCTTTCCTGTACTCAGATAAATTTTTGAGCACTTCAGCCCATGTATTTCACCTCCCATAATTCAAATGAGGATCTCACCTCAGATACTATCTGCTGCTTTTAAACTTGGCATTGTATTACTAACACAGCTTATTAATGGAGACTTTCCAAAAACAGTAACTACTGGTGCCTGCAGTTGGAGCCCTGTCGTCTCAGTGCCCTTGGCAACCAGGCCCACCCTGCCCCAGACGAAGAAGTAAAACTAATGCTCTGAATTCAAAAAGCAGATTTGGGTCCTCTTCACGCATAGACCAGTCACCTCATTTGTGAAGGAAGGAATCATAAAATCTCAATCTCATGGGCAGCTGAAAGCATTGACCCTCAGTTCTGGTGAACATTGGGCTGACTTTGGATTCTAGGATGGGACAAGTTCAGATGGCAATATTTTGTGTGCTGGCAGCCTCTATGTTAGTACTGCAAGTAATGTAATGCATCTCTCTTAGCTTTTCCATTAAGTGACCACCCATTTGCATGCAACTTAGAGACAACCGTCTCTAAGATTCAAGTCATAAACAACTTAGAGACTTTCAGTCCTCTTGGTCATATATGTCTTTCCCCTCAATGGTCAAAATCAAAGATGATAATCATTTTTATAAGTCTCATTTCTTCCCAAAACAGTGTGAACAATGATACTATGATGCTAATGCTGATACCATGGCTGAAGATTCAAGGAAATCAATGTTAACTTTAAACTGACATTGTTGTTACTCCAATTTAATTTTTAATTTTTCTAAATTTTTCCAGTCAGACTGGTTTGACACATTGGGAAGAGCTGTTCCAGTGACAAAGCCACTGCTGACATTTAAGCAGCTGATAATACTTTTGCTCTTATAATAATACTTATAGTACTTTTGCTTCTGACAGGCTGAGAGAGTTGGGGTGGTTGTTGAGGAGGCTCAGGGAGACCTTACAGCAGCCTTCCAGTACCCAAAGGGGGCTTACAAGAAGGCTGGACCTGGACCTTTTTCAAAACGGCATGTAGTGATGGGAAAAGGGTAATGGCTTTAAGTTAAAGAAGGATAAATTTAGATTAGATATCAGGAAGAAATTCTTTATTGTGAGGCACTGGAACAGTTTGTCCAGAGAAGTTGTGGATGCCTCATTCCTAGAAATGTTTAATGCCAGGCTGGATGGGGCTTTGAACAACCTAATCTAGTGCATGGTGTCCCTGCAACATAGGGGATTGGAACTAGATGGTTTTCAAGGTCACTTCCAACCCAAACCATTCAATGTTTCTATGATCACCACTGATTCTTTTATCCTATTCCTTTCAGGCTAAGGAACAACCATAAAGACTATGTATTTTATAGTGCAAAATGCAGCAAAGGAACCCTTCCACCTTTTGCCCATGTGCAATTTTTCCAATTTCATTTCTGCATCTTTAGAATTTCTTCCATCCAGCACTTACTCCAGCCAGGGGGGGAAGGTAAAAACATAATGTAGGCTGCTTTCTTAGCTGAGCCCAACACATAACCTACAATTTCAGATTCAAGCAATAGCAGTAAACAGCCACTGTGGACAGGAATGATTACATAACAGAGCAGATGAGTTCAGGATGAGGGAAGAGGAACTTTCCTTCATAATGGAAAATTAACTCAGAAAAGGTGGAAATTTTACAAGGAGAAATTAAAATGCAAAATGAATTTTGGTTCTTTGCTTCAGAACTTGCCCTCCCCAGGCTTTGTTCTGCAGATATGAAGTAGGAAACAAAAATGAAAATATTTCTAGCATGAAGAGAGTTAAGAGAAAAAAGGCAGGGTGGGGTGGGGGGGGAGGGGCAGAATGACTGCTAAAAGTCCATATTTCCACATCTGCTTTCAATTATACTTATGTCAAGTCATTTTATTATTTGATGAAACCAATCCAAGGAATTAAGCTTTTGTCGGATGCCTTGAAATGTCATTAAGTGTTCATACACAAACACACATACACAAATAAAGTCACGTTTTCCATCCAGTATAAATGTGATTACGTTTATATCGTTCTGAAGGAGAACAGGAAGAGGAAGATGTTACCAATGTGCAAACCACCGCTTCCCACTCTCCTGCCAACCTTGTCCTCTCACATAAGGCCAAAGCCAGGGTGAGGTCCCCCTTTTTCCAGCACAACCCAGGGTACATGAGCTGGGAGCAGCAATAGGAGGAAATGGGAGAGTAAGTAGGAGGAAATGGGAAGGAGGAGGGGAGAAGTGTCCATTTACAAGTTATAATTTTGTTAACAATCCAAATTTGGTTTTAAATTAAATATTAGCAATAAACTCAGAGAGAAAAGATTTCCAAACTGCATGACAAAGGAAGTGCTGGGAGCATGTCTTTTCAACAACTCAACAGATGTCTCTCTTTCTGTCCCAGTTATCCCAGCCCATCCATTTAAGGTTCTCCATACTTTTAAGAGCTGGAGCCCTCAGACTGCGATTTGCATATTTGCTCCAGAAGAAATCCCTGTAGAACTTCTGATGCTTTTACACAACCCAAAGTATGGCTTTGGTGGAAGGAGTGGAAATGTTTAACACATTCTGAAAAAAAATCAGACCCAGTGGATGTGCCTCTCACTAGAAACCCCAAAATGGGGATTTGACACCAAGGGTCAATGAGTCACTTAAAAAAAAAAGTAGGAAAATAAAAAAACAGAAAAAAAATTGCCTCTGATCACTTAATTTGTAGCTCATTTTAGAAAACACCATTGCTTTACTCCTCAACTGGATTGTGATCTCATGATAACAGCTGAGGAAATAAAATCTCTGTTTCTTTTGGCATTTTCTCATTTCAGGGTCTGCAGGCTCAGTGATGTTTTTCACTCTTTATGCTGATATTACTGCAGAAAATTCTCTGACTTTTCAGTGTCTTATCAAAAGGGCAGCCTGATGAGTTTACCACTGTCATCTATCTGGGCCATAAAGAATAATCCTGAAGATTTTCCTTCCTCTGCTCTACAGACTCTCCCATGCAAACTTTTGCTTCAAGAATTTTTTGACAGAATAAGGTCATAAGCAGTTCTTTCTTGAATGACAGTCAATGGTTCGCAAAGCGAGATTTCTCAACTGTCAGACAGCTTTCTTTTATACATCTGTATGTAATCTATTTTGTTCTTCTTGTAAGTATAGGCTGAAAGTCTTCTTATGCTGCTAATACAACCCTAGATCCCACATCCCCGTCTTTGTTCCCTCGATTCCATGTAGCAGCTCCACATACCATGGTGCTCATGCTTATATTTTTCCTGCCTTTCCACAGTGACCCATGACCATTTTCCTTCCCGTATCCTAAGTAACATACATGAAGTCCAAGCTTTGACAGACATGTTTATGACAGCAAATTGATGACTTGACTGCACTGCATATGGAACAATGGGGTTAATCACAAGCAGTAAAATACAGATCTTAGCACATGATCCTGAAACATACCCCAGTGATACTGCCATCACATCTGTGGTGTAAAGCATCAGGATTTATTTAAAACCAATTCAGGTTTTAGCAGAAGAGAAGCCCTAGCAATCCAGTCACCTGAATGAGAAAATAAATATATCTCCAATAAACTATCTTATGTTGGAAATTTAAAAAGTCTATGCTTATTAGTTTTTCTAGAGGTCTTTTCTAGACAAAAGTGGTGGGGGTGGAAGAGCAAATTGAGGGCACATGATGGAAAATAAGGAGACACTGCTTTAATGTACATCTAATTTCATTAAAAATAGGAGAATTCAATTCTAAGATTTTAGAAATTAATAGAAGGAGTAATTGCTTCTTGTTCAGTTAGGGTTTTTTAAATTCTAAGCAGGGAGATGAGAAGACCTATCCCAAAAGACATGCTTAAATAATATGTTTCTCTCAAAATCCAAGTGCCTCCAATTCAGGATCTAAATAAGAACTTCAAAATTACCTGTCAATTCTTGTAAAATCTGGCTCCAGTACTTAGCTTGTAAAGTGGGCTGTCCATCCAGAGGTGCTTTGAGGTCTTCCAGACAGACTGGAAAGGTTCTTCCAACTTCTTGAAAAAAGTCACTGCAACAGCATGATTTATACCTTCTCAACAAAGCTCCAAATGGAAAAGGAGCTTCCTTTTGAAAGTTCTTAATTAGTCAGGAGACACTGAACATCAGAAACTTGTTGCAGTGCAGCAACCCACCCACTTTTGCTGATTGGAAACATATAGAAAAAATACATTTCTTTCCCCTTTGGAACTTTTCATATATCCCATCCCTAATTTCATCATGTGTTCTTATTTTTAAATGAGGCTGCAAAGTTTTCAGGATAGAGAAAGTATCCGTAGTGTGCTAGACCCTGTCCACATAAAACATCCAGACACTAATAGAATAGGAATAAGTGATTCTTTCAATAAAAATTACAAAATATATCAAAAGTGGGGGACCAGGAATTACTTAGACACATGGAACAACTGGAAGCCATTTACCATACTTGAGATGCTTGTGTGTTGCATAAGGCTTTCTCTGGTTACAAATACTGTTGTTTTTGACTGGAAGAAGAGAGAAGGAGGCAGCAGTTTCCAGTGTGCTCTTGCTGATTGTGCTCACACTGTTTGTCTCTTTTGACTACTGCATAAACAGTGGTTAAAGCAAAAACACAGATCAGGGGTAGGTTGGAGACACTTATTTCCAAGCTGCTTCTACATGCTCAGGCTGCAGGCACCAGAATATGAAAAAATACTCAGAGAAGCTACTTGAACAATAAGAGAGGAAAGGAAGATGAAGCAAGAAGCAGGAGGGTGAAACCCCAAACAAAAAACACATCAGGCAGAGTGTGCAGCTATAGAAGCCCTGGGTGGAAACATAGTTTGTAATTGTCTGTTGGGCTTTCTTTGGGGGCAAACTGATCTGGGGGTGGAGGACACAGGGGGAAATCTGTTTGTGGGTTGCAGTCCTGTAATAATAAAATAATTACTCACTGAATGACTGAATAAGTTATAAATTAAATGGTGGTATAGTGAGTTAACTCTCTCCTACATTGGACTGCAGCCAGGAGGAGGAGTGTTTTTCAAGGGATGAAAAAATTGTCATTGAAATAGAAAACTAGAACTAATAAGGAATTAAGTCACAGTAAACATTCATGGTGCACTTTTGAGTTTCGGTATGATCTTGTATACAATATCACATTCACTCAGAAGTATGTGCAGGGTAGGATGTTTCCAGAAATCTTATTACAGCATGGATTAGTGGTCTCACTTTACAAAGCAAAAGTTATTCAGCAAGGCTAAAATCAGTTGAATTCAAGGACTTGAATGAATTCTCCTGTGCTGGAGAAAACTCAGTCTTTAACTGAAATAAAGTGCTGCTGCTCCACTACACAAATGCAGCACTGCTACCCTATTCCAAGTGAGGATTTGGCTGGGTCTCACCAGGAGAGCCTGGAGATAAGTCCTTTTCAGGAACCCAGGCATGGCAGATGAGAAGGAACAGGGCAAACACAACTTAGGTGGATGTAATCCTTCTCTTTTCCTTTAATCTCTAACTCTTGGAGCCAAAATTAGAGGGTGGTGATAATCCAGGAAAAGAGATAAAATTGGGAAGAAGACATTTGGAGGGGCTGTCAGAAATTAAATGTTTGCACAGGACACAGTGTTTTAGAGGTGGCTCAACCCAGCTAGACTGTTATCAGACAGGAAAAATCTAAGTATCCTGACCTTTTAGAGCTACTCACCAGCATCTTTAAAATGGATGAGTTTGTATAGTGAATTCTCTACTCCTAGCCCTGTTAACTAAACAGTGATTTGAAAACGGGCCAAGATGTGGGATGTTGAAGAACTGGGAAGGCAGTTTAAGGGCAAAATGCAAAATAAAATGAAAACCTAAAAATGCATACAGCATCCTATTTTTAGAAAATGAACATATTCCCTTGTGCCTGTAACACACAGAGACATCAAAAGAACCTGATGGTCCCAAATAACTCCTGGTATCAATTTCTCAGCCATGACTATTTACATACAAGTGAATTGGCAGAAGGGACTTTCCATGTTGTTCTCCCTAAGCAACTCAAGTCACATGGGGATGAATGAGATTTTTCTCTCAAGGAAAGCAAGTCATTTGACAAGAGGGGCAGCAGAAGCTACCAGTCTGTAATAAGATCTGGAGCAAGCCATCTTATTTACTTCCCTAGCATGATGTCAGCTGCAGGCAACTGGCAGTGTTCCTGTCATGACTCCAATATTAACAAGTGCCACACTGGGAGACACTTCTCTTCTGCATGTTCTTAGTCTTGTTCTCTTCACTCAGGACAGATCCTGTCTCCAAGAACATAATCACATGCATTTTTCAGCCCACAGCACTCTAGCTTATCTGCAGTACTCATGTGTCTCCTCTCACAGGCCTAACACCTCGGATGCATTCATTTTCCATGCTTTTAACCCTATTTCACAGTGAGGTAGTTAGAGGGAGCAATGCAAGGACCAGTGCTCAGGTGATCATCTGGAAGCCTCAACCTCTGTCACCCCTGTCCAAGACCAATGCCCTGTCGATTGAATCTTCTTCATCTCAAGTTCAATGAAACTCAAGCATTTACTTCATGAGACAGTCCCACCAGCCTTGCTTACCAGCCCTACAAGCAGAACATGATCTTTTGAAGTGAAGCTTTATTCTGAGTGCAACAAAGAGCACCCTGGTATTTAACACACACATTCCTGATTGCATATACAGTACTGTGGTCTCTCTTATGACTCGTGGGGTCAGAGGTTTCTGGTCTAACCCTAAAAGGTAGAATAAGTTCAAATAGGGCAAGGTAGACATTATTTCTGCATATTCATTTATTAAATTCATCTGTCCTATAGAGTCCTGTAAGGCTGTCTTCACTTTTTCCTAAATAGGAATGTACTTTAAATTTTCTGCTCTAAAACAGTAGGCACACAAACAATAACCAAGGATTAACCAGTGTGCTATAAATTTAGACAATAATTCACTCAACAGCAACCTGTAGATATTTCATCTTCTCAAACAAGTAAGTTTCTATTCACCTAGTTAGAATTTTGGGTCAGAATTTCAATTGTTTTTCCTTACCATGGTCTTTTTTTATTGACTCTTAAAAGAAATCAGGAAAGCCAGATAAAAGCTTCATTTAGCCACTCTATCAACTGAATAATGAGGCTGGCACAATTGAACAGAGATATTTTGGGGCTCTATAAGCAGAACTGGAAGCAGAATCCAATTCATAATTTTGTTTGCTGCATCCTAAGTTGTTGTTATAGAAATAAAGGTAAAATTCAGTAAATATCATAAAATCATGGGATCATAGATTGGTTTGCATTGGAAGTGGCCTAAAAGATCATACAGTTCCAACATGCCTCACCATGGGCAGGGACACTTTCCACTAGACCAGATGTCTCAGAGCCCCATCCAGCCGGGCCTTGAACATTTCCAGGGATGAGGCATCCACAGCTTCTCTGGGTAACCTGCTCCAGTGCCTCACCGCCCTCTGAGAAAACTATTTCTTCCTAGCATTTAATCTAAATCGCTCATCTTTTAGTTTAAAACCACTCTAGTCCTATTGCTATCTGCCTCTATAATTATAAATTGCCTGATGCCAGCATAGCATCTAGTTTTCACTTGAACATACATTTCTTATTAAAATTAGAGCCAGGCAAAGCCTAGAGCTAAAAAATTATCCAATGTGTGTGTTATAGGTGATTATGGAATTTATCATTCCCTTGCTGGTGGAAGTGAAATATGAATAAGGATAGGAATCAGTATCCATGCTATTCCAATGCTTAGATTCAGATTTAAAAGTATGTGTACTTGGAATCTGAGGCCAGCTCCGTTTCTCTGCCAAACCAGGAAACCTCACACTCAGAGCAAGACCTGAACTGGAAAGGCCATGCTAGATGCTTTCACCCAGCCATTAGGAGCAGAAGAGGAGAGGGGCAGCTCAAGGGGCTGTTTTGTACCGAACATTTAAGGGGATTGCAGGGTAGGAGACCACAGGCAGGGGGATCCTGCAGGATACCAGGGACACTGCCAGTGCCCAGGTGCCCAAGGCCAACTTACCTGCTGCTTGTGCCAGGTTACTGCATTTTCCCACAGCACTCTCTCCTTCTCTCTCTGTCTTGCACTTCAGCATGCAAGTTCAAGGCTGCTGGCATTCTACACTGAATTAAGCAGACTCCATCACTGTGCTCCAGGTTCCTGCTTGGGATGCAAATATTTTCAGGTGCCTGTAAACAAGACTAGCAGTCCCAGTGCTAACAGCAAGCCAGTGCTCCTCTAACCCTAAAGCCTGCTGCCAAACCAAACAAAAACACCCAATGTGCAAACACTGAATATCTATCAGGGAAAGTGGAGGAAAGAGACATTATCTGTCATTTCCCTCTGTCATCTGTACAGCTGTTAAGCAAACACCAACTAATTAATTCTCTGGGTCTGTTGATAATATGAGAAGCACTTCCAGCTCTAAAGGCTGCTAATAACCAACAGCACCACTCAGCTGGAAAACACTGTTAAATCCAGTTTCAGATGCAGATTGCCACACCAGTGTAAACACTACACTCTGTAGGTGCTTTTTTATGTTCATTTGCCTCACCTTCTGTTTTGCATAATACAGCAGCTTCCTCTCAACCCATCCAATTTTGTGACCCCTAAAAATTCCCTTTTTTAAAAAAAGAAGAGAGCTAAAATTCCCTTTTCTAAAAAAAAAAAAAATCACACTTTCTTGCCATCCAAAGGAACAGGATTCATGAACACAGAGGCAATCCCACTGTCAGACCTGCTAGAATAAAACACATAAGAAACTTTTCAAAGCTTCTCCTAAAAAACCCCCATGAACCTGAAAGATAAAGTTTTCTGTAACTACTTTTTATGTATGACACTTACAAAAAAATCTGAGGAAAGTTTAGAGCAAATTTGGAGCATTTGGATAAAAGGTTTTCAAGAAACTGCACTGATTTGCTAAATCAGCAAGAATACATGGACAAATGGCAGCTTTGGATTAAGCAGAAATCTTCCTGGTTTTGATCAGAAGCTGACTTTACAGACTCCCCATACAGCCCTTCATAAGGACACCAGGGACCTGGCCTAAGCCATGTTTGCCTCCTTCAGGCCACAGACACACTGACAGCCTTCACACGCCAGGCACTTAGTCTCAGCACCTGTCTATACTCAGGCAAAACTCTCTGCCTTATTCCTATGTGAACGTTGCTGATCAAACACACTCACTGGTCCTGCAACCCAGGTGAAAGCCCTTCAACTAGGAGACTACTGTCTTACTCTTTGTGAGGAAAAATAAATAAATAAAAAAGGGTTTTTAGAAAGGTCTTGGATTCACTTCCATGAAGAGAACATATCTATTTAATAAAATAAAATAAAAAATAGAATCTCTGAACATTTTAATAAGAATGGAAAACTGATCTATCTTCTGTAATCCTGTTGTTCTGCCTGGGCCAGCACTTGGGATAAACACAGATATCCTAAAGTATGATTTTTATAAACAGTATTAACAAATCCAGAACAGATGAAGAAAATGGCAGCATATTCTGTTGGGCTCTGTGGTGAAATTCATATACAATACTATGAAATTTACTTGCATGTAGCATATCCTTTTAATGATAAAATGTGTATGTACTATTTTGTTTGTTTTCAGGGAATGGTGCAAAAGAGAGGGAACAAATTATCTTTTTGCTCTAAAGGAAAACAGTGTTTATAATAATCTACTTAGTAACACAGGTTGCTATGAACACATCAGACCATCACTACTCTCTCCATCCTGCCTCTTTGCAGAGGCAGCATGCAGCTCAGAGCCTGCACAGCAGGCTCTCATCATCCCCATAAGGATCCCAGCATTGCACTTGAGATGTGGTCTCTCTCTCCAGGACATCCACTCCCCTGCACTAACAAAATTGCCAGCCAGCAAAGGGGGTTCATAAGTCTGGGTAGTGGAATTTCCTCCAAAGCTGGATTCAGACTTCAGAGCAGATCGCCAGAGTAACCACAGACCTCACCACCACCAGTCAAAGGCAAAATTCATTTCTTTCTTTCCCTTCATCACATTGGTACACATGAACATATTCTCAGCCAAATGGAAGTTCCACAGCAATTTCAGCACAAGGAAAGAAAAAGATGGCTGAAAATAAAAAAAAGGTCCTAAAAACATATGTGTACATGCCTGCACATAAATAAATACATTAGGAGTATGCAGGTATTTCAGCACTATAAACCACATAATTACCTCTAAGTGTAGATAGGCCACAACCCTGGTCTAAGTGATGAAATTTAAAATCTGCCATTACAGAACAGTGGCCTGAAACATTATATAAAAGTGACGTGAGTTAAGGATGGAGTAACAGCCTTTACACCCAATTTCCTGGCTTTCCTTGGTTTGCGTCACACCCTTAATGTTATTACAACATTGCATTTTGTCCTCTAAATTAAATGTACAGTAGGTGTTTTGTATTTAATTTCCTTACGTTTTTTTTCTCCTCCTAACGGAAAAAGAATGGAAGAGATTCATGAAAGGTTATAAAACACACATTGTGTACTGGAGAGGCTGGAGTAGCTCTTTTGGAGCCTTTTCATTCTCCTGGGAAAATATGTAATTAGGTAGTTTTTTAACATGTGTATTATATACTGAATTACATGTATTTATATATTTCTCAAAGGAGTATTGCTTACACAATAGCCTGGAGCAAGTCTTTTGGAGCCATTTGGGTCTATCATGTAATTATGTACTTAAAACCCGTTTATAGTAATTTTTGTTGTGCCTACATAGTAGCTTTTTATTTTTATTTAAGATGAATTTTAAGGCTTGTGAGGGGTGCTACATTGACAGCCATAGAGACTGCATGCTCCTGTTTATTTACAGAAAGGGAAAACACAGGTAATGGAGATGTCTGTGGACATCCCCAGACCACCCCTCCAAAATTCATCTTATCTCTGCCTTTGGGAACAACTCTCCAAAGTAGGTGGTAAATGAGTCAGTATTCAGCTTTCTTAGCAATTTGTTATGGCAGGTTTGGGGATGAGGACATCCATCCGCCTGGAACTGGACTAATACCAAAAAAATTATTTCACATAGGCTGCTAAGTATTTGCCATCTGCTAATCTGCAATTTATCTCGTTTCATTTTCTCTTCTTATATAGGAAAAAAAACCCGCTTGGAAGTTGGATTACTGTATGAATTTAGGTGCTGTGAATCAGACATAGGCCCTATAGAAAATGGTAATTACATATGTTTGTACTCTCCCAAGATACAGCTTTTTGATTCTTTAAACATCAGAAAGAATTTAAAGGTTCTGCAGCTTTTTTTCTTTCCTGGAAAGAAAGAATGCATAAGCCAAAATACTTTTCTGCTGAAATCATAAACAAACAAACTCCCTTTCCTCCTCCAAATATGCTAAATGACAGTGTGATGCTGACAAGAAAGCACAGTGACATCTGTAATGTAAATGCGTGGATATACATAATTTTACATCATTTAAAGTCCTAAGAAGGAAAATGGATTGCTTTGAACAATAGACAGTGAATCATCAAGCAGTAGTGCTGGACAAATAACAGACTTTCTTAACAAAAAAAAGTTGATACCAACTCTGAAAGTAGTTTGATATCTCTCCTCCCAAATGTAATTCCATTTTACTTGGATTTATTTTTCTTTTTGAACTATTTTGGTTATTTAAGATGTGTCTGCCAGATTTTTGTTTATTGTTTCTTTTTTTAACAGTCTTGTTTTAAACAAAGCATAAGAAAATATTTTTCAAAAATGTTGAAGGAATTCTGCATTTCTCAAGTAACATCTTTCATTTAAAATGTTGAAAGAGGCTAACCCAATTGTCTTTCTTTAATTAAAACACAACTGGCATTCAGTCCACTATGAGAAGTTTTAAAATCTTCCAAAACTAATTTTTGGGAAAACCTTATATACATAGAAAGCCTTCAACATAGACTCCTAAGGAGCATTCAAGAGCACAATATTTGACTCCAGCTTCCCTTTTTCTTAACACCATGCTGTGGGGGAAATCCATGAAAAGCAAGGTTAATGATGAAGGTCAGTACCAGAAACATTTTTTTTTTTACTCTGTCAGGGCAACATTCTCTAGCAGAAATGTTGTACCTTTTCCTTACTGAGGTCCATCCATGGCATAACACAGTAGCAGACAACGGACAATGTGAAGACAAGACATTTTCCTTATCCCACATAGAAGGAATATATAATGTGCAAGGGAAAAGCAATCAAAACCCAGGGAAAATTACTATAATTGACACATCTCTGACTGTGTACCACTGCAATCTTTTTTAAGGTTGTCTTTAGCTATGCATTTTGCCAGATTAACTCTCAGTACAGAAAGTACCTTTGTGCACAGAGTACGAATTTCAGCAAGTTACATCTGACTCAAATCAAAGCTACCAAAGTACTACGTGTCAATCTGCTTCCTAGGAGGCTATTTCTGTACCTGCTTCAGCTTTTTCTCCTCAGCTCTTTCTGCAGTAGAAAGGTCCACCACCAAGTTTACAGGCATTTACTTTTTGAGTTTTAGGAAAGAGAGAAGTGCCTAAAATATCACTGACAAATAAAGGAACAAGCCTGGAAAATTTCAGCTCAAAAGCCAAAGATTCCAAATGAAATTAGTGACAGAAAAGAGTGGGTAAAAACAGAAAGACTGTTAAGTTTCATGGGTGCTGTCATTTAAGAGGATGAACAGTGCAAGAGGCAGACCCTCCAACTGAAAACCAAAAGCCTGGCATCTTGACATCATCATGCCAAAATTCCAAAATCCTCTGCACTCTGGTTTCTTTATCTGTTACATGTGTATAATAGTGTTAGTCTAACTGCAGCATAGAAAGAAATGTTTAATCATGAGCATCAGCTTTAAAGGTCATATGATTTTTTAGCAACATTAAAAAAACATCATTTTAGTTATTTTTAAAAAACCCTTCTTCTCTGTGCTGTTACTTTTGAGATACTTCTGCCATTTCCAGTCAGGGAAGCTACTTTTCCTTCCCGGGGTTATGCAACTAAAAGCCTAATCCTGCATCTCTTCCTTACAGGAGGAATCTTACTGATATGAAAACTCCTAAAATATCAGTAGGCATTTTGGCATCAAGAGAGTTACAAGGGCAGATGCAAGAGGTGCAGAAAACTTCCCCAGGCCATTAAAGGGCACTTAATGTAGCTATAATTTATTACCAGTGCTTCATTTTCAGAAGCAGGAGAGCAGGAGAGCATTCTTCTCATGTCAGGGGACAACCAACAGTGGCAGGACATGTCTGTCACCACTGTACCAGTGCAAGTGCTTAGGAACACAGGACTACAATGAAACTATGCAGCCATGAAGTTTGGGTCACTGTGGGCACTGTAGAACATAGTCCTTCTCTTTGTCTACAAAAAGTACTGCATGCCCTTGTTGCTCCTACTGGGAGGCAGTTTTATGACCTCACTGTACTGAGGGGTAGAAATCATCTGATTTCCATTTTAATTCTACTCAGGGCCAAGTTTATGCCCACTTGTTCTTATGCAAATATTGCTCTTGGGTTTAAAAATCTTTTTCCCCTCTCTGGCATTTAGCCCTGGATGTATTTATAGAGTGCTGTCAAATAGTCTGTCAACTCTATTTTGCTAAACTAAACAAGCCAATCTCTTCTAGTTCCTTCCCATAAGATAGGATTTTCAATCTTTTAATATCCACACTAGACTTTCCATATGTTCTAGTTTTATTTCAACTTTAACACAGTTATTTTAACATAGGTATGCAGTATTCCAAAACATGCTTTCCAGTGTCCTGTACAATGGTACCAGTGCCTTGCCTGACATATTTGACTTCTCTGCCTTTTCATCTCTGTCACATCATCATCATGTCACTAGCTAGAATAGGATGGACAGAGTTAGCCATGAAGTTTTAGCCCAAAACTCAGCTACACACAGTAGCAGTACAGTTAGGTAAGCATTAAGTTCAGGGCATTTCCACAGTTAGGTAAGCATTTCCAATCCTCAGCACTCCAATTTCCTAATAGGTTGAAGAGGGAATTTTCACTGGCATGTGTGCAACATCTCATTTTTAAGGTGAATGCTGACCATTAAGAAACAAGAAAGTATGATGCTCCATGTGGCAAGGTTGATCTTTTCTCCTCCCCCAAACTCCTGCAGCTCTTACTGGAAGAGGCTCTCTGACCAGGCATCTACTTCTATTTTGAAACCAGAGAAATACAAAGTTGTTTCCCGATAATAGTCTTGATGAATACATCCACAGATTTAGACAGGAATAGTTTGGCCCACTGTCTCCCTCTACCACTGCTGCCCCTGCATGGCAGAGCACCACTGACGTGCTGGAGGCTGGTGGACCTTTTGCTGTCACACCAACAATTCCAAGGCTGCACTAGTGCTGCCCAGCTTTCCAGCATGCTTCCCTTCAAACCACAGCTAAGCTACAGCCATTCTCTTCCACTCTCAGCCAAAATTTGACACTCTGTGCCAAAATAAAAATCAGTCAAATGGAACAGAAATCCCAGAGCAGTAGGCAGCATGCTGCTTGTGTTGCTCTCACCAGCTGTGACAGCCATGCAGTAGGAGTGGAGCAGCAGGTAACATGTGCACCTGTACGGCAGTGCTGCAGCAGCAGGATAAACCCAAGTGTTACTGATGGGTGCACCACTCTCTTCTCTCTGCACCCCACTGCTCCTCAAGGCCCTGAAGCATTTTGTCTTGCTCTTAATTTTATCTTTCCCTTTTCCAGAGCTAGTCCTCAAGCCGGCACCCAAAGTGGCGATATTTTGATGACAAAGAGTAGCTGCACACATACTACAGTTCTGATGAGCATTTAGCCTGAATAAGTATTTCTTTAAGAATCCTCAGCCTTACCTTTACAGAGCATGATTTAAGAATGCAGATGTATTAATAGCATCCTCAAGATGTTTCTTCTTACTGTTGTTTTCCCTGTGGTGCCAATGAAGGATGCTTTTTAAGGGGCTTACCAGGGGATGCATTAGGCAACAAGATGACATCAGCCTATGGTGCTAAGAGAATAGATAAGTTAAACAGCTAAGAGTAGATGTGATAACACAACAACAAGCAGTAGTAAAGCACTGTAAGTTACCAGTTATCAGCATTACTTGATGTGATCTAACTGTGATTTACCATCTTCTCTTCTGTTTCAATTCACATATATTGCTTTGACACCTGCCCTGAGAGACGTTGTGGCTTCTGCCACATTTGTGCTCGGAGTTTTTCATAGATGCGCGTGCCCAGTCATCATTATCCTTGCTTTTTGCTAGGCACCGATTTAAGAAAAAGAGCTAAAGAAGTACTGAAGCACCTTCCTTTCCCTTTCAGGAAGGGTGTAATCCTCACATTACCCTAAAAAAAAATGATACCGTACCATAGCTGGAGCTAAACTGGGTTTACAAGTTAAAAATCCTTCCTTGTCCTTCCCACTGAATTTCCTGTACAAGCATCCCACCGTCGTCACTCACATATACAGGTCACTTCCTAAAAGTGTAACACATCTTTTTGTCCTTAAGATTTAGAAAGCATTTGCACATTTTAATAACCCAAACCCATAGATTCCAACTCACTTGCTTACATGCCAAATTTTCAATACCAGAACAACTCTCAGTAGCCTGCAGAACAGATATTTATAGCTATTATAAAGGCACAAAAATTAATGTATCGGGTTAAGGTAGAACTAAAACCATCATTTGGGCCTTGGTTGTCTCGTTACCTTCACATGCTTGGACTTCTTTGAAGTGTAAATCTAACTTTCATCTACAATATTCCTTTAATATTTTACCCACACATCACTGAGTAGCACAAATATTTAACTCTCCCATTTTTTATTCTTAAAAGAAAAGTACATTTGATGCCATCACACAAGAAATACAGAATTTGCTGCTGCATCACAAGAATCACCAACAATATATGTCAGATAGAGTTTATCTTGAAATTCCGGTCTTAGATTCACCCATCCAATCAAATGGGATGCTAAGTGCAGCTTATCAGGAACTTTGAATTTCCACAGCACTAGAAGGTGGCTCAAGTTCTACGAATACACATGAACACAGCACTGAAGAGAGCAGTGACCAGCGGAACAGCAACAAGAAATTATTAATGAAAAGATTATTCCGGTAGGTCTCATAGCAATATTTAAAGCATGCAGAACTCTTGCTATGCTGAGGGTAGCAACCAGCTTCCCCATCTCATAAATACAATACATATACTAAAATATTACTGTTTGATACATTATATGCTTTTAGTGATTACATACAACTGTTAATCTACATGTATTTTTTACTATGTAGTGAATAACAGAAAATTTACAATTCAATTTAATGACCAATAGTTTGAAGTAACAGAAAAGGATACCTTTATTTAAGACATCCTGTTTCGGTCCTTTCAGGTCAAATAACTCAACTTCCTTACCAGTATTTACAATGTTTATTCTGTTATTAAATAAAATAAAAATTTGTTGTGTTTACACTCTTACCTTTTGGTAAAATAAGAAGGTTAACATCACAGATTTGGATGAAATCAGAACTCATAATCTTGAGCCAGAGATGATCTTCACTACAAGAACTTCTCCCAGAAAGAACACATCAAACTTACAGATTCTCCTTTTTATTTGAAGTGCCCTGTAGCTTTTTGGAGGGTGGAGGTTTTGGTTTTTCCCTTGCTTGTTTTATTGGTTTCAGTAAATTTGGGGAAATGTGAGTTGAGTCTCATGAATTTCACTGTATATTGTCCCAGCAGCAGCTGATAGTTCTTTGAAGATGCTCTCTAACACAACATAAATACTTGGCAGTCATCTACACTGAAACTTGAAACACTCCAGAACTGCTAAGGAATGGATATTTCAAAGACACTTTCAAATCTGGATGCTCAGTTCCCTTGCAAGGAATCTCTAAAAAAATATTCATAAAAGTTGGGAGACTCAACATTCCAACCCAAGAACTTTCCACAAAATCCTGACAAAAGATTAAAGTCATAAGATGCAAGAATTCAAAATTTATATATTGGCATCTTTTTTTTTTTCATTCATTCTTCTTAAACACATAAATAAAGTCTGAGAATCTCTTGCAGAGTCTTTATGCCTGAAAACAAAACCTTATGAAAAAAACCCAAAAACCTGCAACATGCAGGTTTGAAGAGTAAATTTCCATCTGGGAGAAAGAGGTATTTGCTTTTTTATCTCCTTAGAGTCAATAAAATAAAATATTATCCATCCATTTTAGGGTCTTTTATTGTCAAATGTCTGAGAATACGTGCTTTACCCTTCCTGGATTAGATAGTGAAAGTAAAAAGCCTGTGTGAGATTTATGATGTCCTTCAACTTTCCTCTCTCATCTTGGGGGGACACCATCCTCTCCACAAAAACAAACAAATAAAACAACAAAAAGCCCCATACCAAACAAGAACAATAAACACCAAAAAGCCCAGAAGTCCTGATTCTAAATCACTCAAAGCAGTTGCTACTGATATTCAGCCAAGTTTTATAGAATTTTTGTTAAGAGAGAAAAGTGATACTGAAATATTTTAATGCACTTGTCAAAGATGGTTCAGATTCTGAGCTAATCTGATCTCTGGGACTTGTTCCACTCTATCTTATTGTGACTCACCAAACAGCTTTCCCAACTTCTTCCTCCACTACCAAAGCACAATTACAACTCAAAAACTATAGTTTTGGCACAGATCATTGCCATGAAGTGTGGAGCTTTTGCAGCACCATGGTTATAAGTGTTAAGCAGCACTAACAAGAGCCAAGCTTCCTAGACGGTTAGAAATTATTTCAACTGCCTCATCTACGACTCTTATGGGCATCTCCACTGAGAAGAGCAGAATCAGAATCCAGGTCCTAGGTATTAGGCACACTGTATTACAGCTACTTATAATTATGGCTTACTAATGGGTTAAACTTGATGAAACCAAGCTGAATGGTGCAATAGACACAGCTGAGAGACAGGATGCCACTTAGGGAACCCTGGAAAACTCAAGAAGTGGGATTATGTCAACCTCAATGTTCAACAAGGCCAAGTGCAAGGTCCTCAGCCTGCATCAGGGCAACCCCCGGCATCAATGTAGGCTGGGGGATAAAAAGATGGAGAGCAGTTCTGAGGAGAAGGATTTGAGGGTGCTGGGGGAAGAAAACCTATACATGACCTGGCAATGTGGGCCTGCAGCACAGAAATCCAGCCATGTCCTGGGCTACAGCAAAAGTAGCTTGGCCAACAGGGTGAGGGAGGTGGTTCTGCCATTCTACTCTGCTCTGATGGGATCCCACCTGGAGTGCTGCACCCAGCTCTGAGGTCCTCAGTATAGGAAAGACAGTGGACCTCATTGACCTCTTCCCAGTGAGGATGATCAGAGGGCTGGAGCACCTCTCCTGCAAGGAAAGGCTGAGAGAGCGGTGGTTGTTCAGCCTAGAGCAAGAGAAGGCAGCAGAGAGACTTTATTGCAGCTTTCAATGCTTAAAGGCTTTTAAGAGAGTTGGGGACTGGCCTTTTATTAGGGCATGTTTCAAAGGGCCAGGGGACTACCATTTTAGAGGGACATGGGACAATTGTTTTAGAATAAACTAGTGTAGATTCAGACTAGATATACTGAAGAAATTTTTTATAATGAGAATGATGAAAGACTGGGACAGGTTGCCCAGAGAGGTGGTAGATATGCCATCCCTGGGAACACCAAACATCAGGTTGGACAGAGCAACCTTGTCAAGTTAAGGATGTTTCTGCTCATTGTGAGAAGGTTGGACTAGATGACCTTTAAAGGTCCCTTCCAACCTAAACCATTCTACCATTATTAGTTTTTGTATTGAAAGCTTCTAAGTTGTGTTTTGTTATGAGGACGTATTTTTGTTTTAAAAGTCATTATGATAAAGAGCCTGAATGAACTCAGATGATAAACACAGGCTCAGTAAAAACTCACCATGCCTTTAAAGTAGTGCATGTCTGATAACAGTTCATAAAACAATATTGGTGTTCCTTTTCTCAATAGAATAAGCCAAAAGCAGGAAGGGAAGGGAGGCACCAGGGAATCTTGGGATGTCCAATTTACTGTAAGTGGGCTCAATTTCCTGGTGCTCTTTGTCTTGCAAAGGGCAAGAAGGTTGACTAGTGTGTCAATGGGTATGGCTGCTGGTTTAAAAGATATATACCAGAAAAGCAGTCTAAGGCTTGAGCAACATTCTTAATAATCCTTTATTTTTATGTTTTTTCACACAGATAAAGGACTCTGCTTTGCAACAGTAGTGACAGATAGTTGCCACACCAGTAGTTATCATACCAAATCAAATCTGTTTATCTTCATTTAAACAAGCTAGATTTCTAAAGGTTTTGTTATCCCTTGAGCTGGAAGAAGAACTTCTCTTATTTATATTAGTTGCTTAAAACTCCCCTGTGTTATGTGCTGCACAGTGGTATAGTAAGAGCGTTCCATCCCGAATCACTCACCATATAAACATAGGAGATACAGGAGATATTTTTCTTGCTTCTAGTAATACAGAACCAAATCAGGGAGTGACTTTAGCTTGCTCAAGGTCATATAGGAAACCTGTAGTACAGCTGCAGTATATATATATATTTTTTTTTAGCTCTGACCTGTCAGATGCTGCTGTTGCTGTCTACCAACAGAATTGGTGTCACCCCCTGAAAGAGACTGAAGCTGTCATTACGTGTTCACTGATGTAATGTTTACTTGCATTTGTCTGTCAGCCCCATACTTGTGCAGCCCCAGACTAATTCCAAAGCATTAGGTCCCAATGAAGCTGAGTTACACTTGTATGCTGGAAGCATTTGTAACACTTCAAAAGATAGCTCCTCATAGCAGTCTCACACCACAAAACCCAGGGTGCCAGTTTTCCATTGCAAGCATAAGAATTGCTCTAGAGGAATGCCTATGGATATTCCTTTAACCATGAACCCAGTGTAATTTTACAAATAAATTGAGACACAGCTCAATTCCCAGCACAGACTGCGTACAGTAGAAGGGAAAACTATTGACCAGGGCAGCTGACATAGCTGCAGTGATACAAATCCTTGAAGAAAAACCTGCGCTACTGAATCCACTATTCTCAGTAGCACGCTGTGGGTTTGGAGAGTACAACAAACACCACATGACCACTGATTAAGCACAAAGTAAAGCTCTAAACATCTTTAACAGTAAACATGGCAGTCTGGAAGTCCTGATTACCCACTGTGGATGTGTGGTCTCACCTGGTATCTTCCTCAGGATCTTCTTTCCATCACACCCCTGCTCACAGCCACTATCACTGACATTTCCAGAATAGGTATAGTTGCCACATGTATTTCAAGGGGAACTCTGGAAATAAAGATATGCCTGCCACTTCCACATGCCATTAATTCTGGGCCATAAAATCACTGAGTGCAAGCTCTTGGCATGTCAGTGCTCTGACAAGTACTAAAGAGCCAAAGTGAGCACCTGTCCAGTTGCTTAGCAGAATCAGGGCCTTCATCACAGGCAGTATCACAGCCCTTAAAATTAGGCTTGGGTTCATTGGTCTGTTGCACGCCAAATTTGCTTGATAGAAAGTAAACATTGAATGCATACTATGTTACAGCACATGAGCAGCAAGGTACTTTTTTAAAGCCAGTACAGCTATTACATATGTTGGGGGTTTTTTGTTTGTTTTTAATTCTGAACTAGCAAAAGTCACTTCAAAATGTATCAAAGGATCATTACCACACAGTTTAAGAGCAAGACTGACATACACGCTAGTGCAAAACATGAACAAAGCAGAGTATAAATCTTTTGAGTGCAGAAAAGACTCTTTTCAGAGGTTATTTTTCCTTCTATAGAGCAACAATGTAATCTTCAAGCAAATAGAACAAGGAATGACTGACTGAAGACCAGGCTTGTTTTTCACCAATGTAAAAGCATTCACACCCTGGACAAACAGCAAGTTATTCCTTTCACTGGTGTTCCTGTTATTACAACTTCTGGAAAGAAAACCTGTTTTGAAAAGATGATATATTTGTATGTGTACATTCATTTTATATATATATACTATACATACATATTCATATTTGCATATATGAATGCCTGTTGCAAGTAAAAGTGTTTATACATGTAGCCCCAACATTCAACCTTCTCTGTGAAGCACAGTGATGCACAGAAAGTTTATTTCTTCTTTTTTAAGTATGTAGCTACTGTGATTAAATAATCACAGAATATTCAGGAGCTGGAACGGATCCATATGTAAGCCTGTTCTCTGGGACAGCAGGGAAATAAGGGACAAATCCAAAACAGAAGTTTGGGGAATCCTGACAAACTTTACACTGGCAAAAGCATCTCCTGTAACATGAAGCTCATTACCAGCATGTATTTGTTTACTGAGGCATGGATTGTTGTGTCAACTGGCCTTTAAATTCCCAGCAAGCTGCAGTCTTCAAGCCTCTGACACAAGGACTTCTCCTAGTAAGGATCTGGGCAGCCTCCCTCCAGCTAGGGGAAAGTGCAAAGCATGGGAAATTTCAAAGCAGCAGACAGAAAAGGCTTTGCAGGGAAAAGGAGACAGATCTTTATATAGGACCAGAGCAGGCCAGGTATGTAAACATTTGCACAGCTATAAGCTGTGGAGTACTCCCATTGTAATCAACAAGATCTCTTAAACTTGCTTAACATGAGGCTTGTGCTTACATACCTGGCATAAATGGAGACAGAACAAGCAACTGTGGGGCCTGCTTACAGGGGGGCTCGCCAATGCATACAGACAGGAAGCAACAGGGCCAAACACCCGGATCCATATTTTCCTAAAAGCAACTTATACTTCTGGATGGCCAGTTCGGGTAAGGCTGATGTTTACAGATATGGAAACAAATATCTAAGAACATATATTTATATATTTTTTTAAAGATATGTATAAAGATCAGGTCATAAGCTACTCATAATTTCTGAGATTCCCAAACCTAACAGCAGATGCTGCTACAAACTGGGACCTAAATGTCAAGTACCAATGATGTTTAAGTGTTACTTAATTAAATTAGAAGACAAATAGCATTCATGTGTTGATTCAGTCATTCAGAAGGATTTTATACATTCACAGCAAGAACATAACTTACCCTTTAAGCACTCCAAGTTTTCACCTAGTGGCTTTTTATTGGCAAAAATGCCTTATTGCTGTATTCAAGCAAAAAGTTTTGATTTATCTAGCCTTTTTACATCAGGTACCTACTGTCTAGACACACCCAATACCTTCCTCTCACATTCTGTAGCCCAGAGCATCATAGCACATATGTCACTTGCTCCACAAAAGTGACCTTTGGTCTCAACAATATCCCAACAAGGACACTAATGGCAGAAGCCATCACAAACTGAGCTGATACTCTGAATGCTTCAGTGAAACAAAGAGACACATTAATTAAATGCAGATTAGCTTAAAATATATTTGAGTCCCAAACAGACCTGTGAGGCTAAATTATCTGCGAAACAGGAGCAGAACTTTGACCAAAGCTTTTTACTGATGGAAATACTAAAGCCTGCACTACATAAAAGGAATACCTGATGTATCACATACCATGAAAAAGAATGAGTTAAAATTAATGGACATATGGAATACACATGGGTAAAGTAAAAATTGAGGGTTAATTACTCATATTGTATTATACGATCAATGAACAGAGCTTAAATGTCAACTTGAGCTCCAGAATTTTCAAGTCAGCAAGAGTCCACTATTCATGTTGAAGAACTAGATTAATTGCATGCACCAAAATGTTTTAATAACAGTATATGACAAGAAAAAAAAAGAAGAAAAAATTAATCCAGTCACATAATCCAAACCTACATCCTACATTTCTTAGTAAAAACAAGAGGAAAAAAAAGAAATATCATGTTTAGAAATTGATTTAAAATATAAGTCTAAGATTTTCCACAAGAAATTAAGTTTAAGGAATTTTTCGTGTCACCAGAATCCCCAAACCCAAATACCAATTTAGTTGCTTCAAGCATTAACTGATTTCCTTCAAAAAAATCCTTTTTTCTTAAAGGTAACTACACCACACGCATTAAGTAGTATTAAAAAAAAAAAAAGGGGAAAAAAAAAAAAAAGAAACCACAAAAACCCAACTATTTCTTCTGCTTTTTATGAAGAAAGGTCAGGAAACACCAACCCCCTATTTAAGCATGCAATTTTTTTTCCTGCCTCTGTAACTCTTGCCAAAACCCATTCTTTATCCAAGGCAGATAAAGAATGTGTTTAATGTAAAGCACCTTATTCTTCTAAACACCCATGTAGCTTTCTGAAGGTTAACAGATGCATCAGAGCAAGTAACAAGACATTGAACTGAATCAGAAAGGTTTTGAAAGTTTGATTGCTTTGTTATACTGCTGTTAGCTGCCATGCAACCAAACAAAACCAGTGCTCCTTTTGAGGAAAACTTTTGCCATCTACATCAAACTCAGAAGAGTGAAGTGTCATGATTTAAGTTCACAACAGGTTACAGCAGCTTCTGTTTACATATCTTCTAGGAATCTGTTTTCAAAGCAGAAATGTACGTCTTATAGTAAGAGAAATAGCATGACTTCACTTTAGCATCACTGTTACACCAGCTGCGTCCCTCTGATGTGGATGGATACTTTTCTAGCAATATCACCAGAGTGGAAAGAATGGCCATTGAGACCACATTCCACAGCATTTGGAACTAAACGTGCTCTTAAACAACATGGCTTTGGCTGTGTTTCACTGGGAGGTTAAGTTTGCATCCTTCAACACCTAAGAAGCAGTATTGAAAGACAGGACATTACTGTCTAGTGGTGAGTGCTGCCATGACAGGCACCAAACTGTCACAGTTGAGATGGCCACAACACACAGAGTATTGTCATACAACTTCAGAAGGCTTCAAGCACCTTCCAATACAGAGCAACATCACTTCAGAAGGCTGCAAGCATCTGCTTATCTTGTCGTTCAGCCCAATCTTTTATATCCCTCATCGTTCATGCATTGCACCTGTGTGCCCTCTGTTCCCTTTGGTCATTGGTCAGTACCCCTTGGCACTCCATGGCTCATTGCTTTCAGTACTGTTCACCTGACCTACACAGCTGTAGACCATTAGGGATGAGGCTCGGCCGCAGCACCACTCCCAATTACCACAAACTGTGTACCTACACCAAACTATAAGCTATAGCCCTCTAGTCATCAATTGTCTGCACAGAAGTGCCCTGCTGCACACTCCCCTCAGTACCATGTATGGGCCCTCTGTGGGCCTGGTTCCTCCCACGGAGTGGAAGGGCCAAGCGAGCATGATCTGTGCAGTTTCCAGGGGAAGAAAATGGAAAGTACAAGTCCAGCTATTGGAGTGATCAGTTTGAAGAACTAGACTTAGTTAAGTTCCCCACCACCTCTGCTCTGATTTGGCAAGAGTTAAAGAAGTTAGAGGATTAGAGAAAACAAATGTCCTGTTATTTTAGAAAAGTTAATTCCTGGAATGATTGCTGCCAGGGGGCCACAGCAACAGAACAAACAAAAAGAGAGAGAGTCAGGGCAATTCTTTCCTATCAAGTTGGCATACACCCCAGAGATTGTTCAGCAATTCTCCAGGATCAGTGAGAAAAAGTCAGCTGTGGGAACATAGCCTTGCCTTTGCAAGCATCACTTACCTTGTAAATACTGAGTGTAAGTGCTCTGAAGTGAGCCAGAACATGAAACCAAGCTGTGTTTCCAGCTGGTGTGCACTGGTGTCATTCCACCCACAGAAAGCTGAACTGTGTAGTTCAGCTCTCCCCCTGGGACTGTGCTCCCAGGTACCACCAATGCTTCCAGTTGCAACACAACTGCGCACAGACACTCTGTGGGAACCTCCCTCTCAAGCCTGCATAGGCGGTTTTTCCCCAGCTGCAGCATCTGGAGGACACACAATTCTTTGTCACTATTTTAGATCTCACTAGGGATGAGGAACTAGACTTAGATAGGGCACCCTCAAATTGCTCTACCACAATACTCGAAGCACTGGAAGAGGCATATTTCCTCCTTTTCAGCAATAAAAAAGTGTCAAAGGAAGGTTAACTTTAAGTCAACCACATAGGACTCCCTCTGAGCACCACGAGGCAGAGCTAAATTCAGGACAGAAACCAAACAGTTAAGCTGCATTCCTCTCAGAATACAAATTAAAAGAAAAGCCTTTCTCTGCAGTCAACTTCAAATCCAGTATTCTGCAAAAGTGAATTAGAGTGGTTGGAACAGAGCTTTTCTAAAGCAGTTTACACTGGACAGATCACAAAAACAATAATCACAAAACATGCTCTCTGTGAACCTTCCAAATTATCACATTTCTTCTTTTGACAACTGAAAACATTCATAGGGTGGGGGAAAAGACTGAAATCTAAGGGATAAGTGTAAGGCAGTTTTAAGAGCTGATGATCTGAAAAAGGAAAAAAGCAAAAAAAAAAAAAAATTTAAAAAAAAAAAAAATCCAGGCCTTTTGAGTGTAGCCCAAACCCATAGTGATAGAAGAAATCTGATACTTTCTTGGTGACAAATTCCAAAAGCCCAACAAGAAAGACAGCTACTTTCTTCAAAAATTTATAGCTATGCAAAAAAGACTAGTTATTCATATCACTGTAACATCCAAGTAAAATCAGCACCTCATTATTCTGATCAAACACACAGGAATGCCTGATCAAGGGCAGTCCTTGCCCAGAGACATTGCAAAGCAACTGGATAAACCAGAGAACAAGAGGAGGAAGTGTAATTAAGAGAAATCCTGGGTGAAGCCAGTCAGCAAAGAGCTCAGGGAATGCCCTTTATGCCCTCAGATTACCTGCTGTAAATTTCTGAGCATAACTGTCAGTTGAGACTTGTCATTGCACCCTGGTCTTTTTACACTTACGGACCTGCAGTGCTGTTAATGTTCTGGCAGTTTTGCTGGCTTTCTTTCCCACAGGCAGGCACTCAAAGGTTTGGCATGACAGAGTGACCCAAATCATACAGCTAACAGCCAGCAGGACCTACCCTGCTCCACAGCCTAGAAGCCTTTCTTCATCCCTGCCTGGCTTTAAAAAGCATCTTGGCTGCGTTGGAGTCACCTCCTTTCCAAGAAAGGGACAAACCCAAATTTCAACTTCCAAATACCCTACAAGGCCTCCCTCCTTTGGGTCATCAAAATTGTTGTTCCTCCACCCCAGGCCTGCACTGAATCCTCCCTGCAGACTTACTTCTTACCAGGGGTAAGGTCTGTGACCCCAGCTGGCTCCTGACAGACCCCTCTGTGTGCCCCTCCTTCCTGCAGTGCCCACCACCACTTTCCCTGCAGGAGAGGGAAGGACACCACAGATAACCCTCACCTCTGCCTTACTGCTGTGTTTTGGGGTTGCTCTCAAAGGAGTCAAACTGCAAGTGCACCCACAGACACCCACAGACAGCTGGTCTTCCCGAGCAAATCCCCTTTGCATTAGCAGCATAGTCTGGAAATTTAAAAGCAAGGACATTTTTCAGATGGTGATGTCTAAAATAAGTATATTTTGAGCCCAAATACATTTTCACATACTTTTCGGTCTCTTCAGGACCTTAAATGGGAAAATTAAGATTTGAGCATGGCAGGCTTAAAGATAAGTTACTGACATTAAATTTGAGTAACACCCTGAGCTCCTGATTTTTCTTTCTTTGGAAGCTGTTGCATTTCTACCCTGACTTGCATGGAAGCTGAACATTTAAACTGTATGGTTTGATGTGACAGTGTAGGTCATTTAATTACTCTTCATTTTTCACTTTGAGTGCAGACCGCAAAACTGGATATTTGCTGAGATCAAATGGACTTTTTTTTGCTCTCAATGGCTGATTTCAGTAACGAATCAGCAAGGGTCAAATGATAGGTTTAGCACGTCTTCAACAGTTTTAAATTTCTTCTGTATTTGAACGTGCAAGATTTCAATTCACTTCTCATTGCTATCTGTTCTTCTGGAGTTCAAATATGTCAGTATTTCCTGGAATGCATATGAGCATTACAAATAAAATCAGATTGAAACTCACTTTCAAAAAGCTTGGCATTAGTGAGACCTACTTTTAAGTGTAGGCAGATTTAATGTTCATTTGTGTCCAGGAAGTTCAGAGGGCTCCACACGCACACCTTGAAAGCAGAAACAAACCATCTGAAATTAATGAGGTAAGTGTGGGTTCCATCTTTCTATCTGGGAAAGGTGGAGTGAAAAGTTCAAATCCAAAATCTTTATAAAATCAGGACTATTAATTAAATGCTGAGCCAGAATGTATCAAAGGCAAGGAAGTAATTCCATGTGCTCCACTTGGCATGGGATCAGGCCCTTCATTTGAAATTTTGCAGAGTGAGGAATATGGAAAACAACACAGTGTTACCTTCTGCTTTTTAAAGGGCAAAGTCACTTGTCCACCCTTCTAGAGAAATTCTCTAACTGGGAAAGCAGTCATCACATACCACCCGATCAGGGAACTGATTTAGAATAATTGCCTAGGTAATTTGAACACATTTTCCAAGATTCAAAGAGCTTCATTTACAGTTAGACACCCCTGGGTTCCTCCCTGCCCTGCTTGTGGAGGTAGTTATGCTTTATGGTCTGCCCATATGTCTTTCCTCCCCCATGTAATTTCACCCCTCTGCTTGGTAACCACCAGGCACACTCCGGTGACCAAACAATGCAGTGCCTAAGGCCTTCCTGCAACCCTACTAAAATGTCTCCACAAGGCTAGCCCAGGTCACTGCTAGTGCTCTCTGCCTTTTCATGGCTGGTATCATTCACCACACCTTTAAAGCTATGTATCACTATTCAACCTACCACAAAGATCAACTGCAGCAACATGTATATGACAGATTTTTCTCAGTATACCAAGGCTATTCCCCTCCTTCCCATTCTATCCCTTCCCCACTTTTATTTCTTCTCCTATAATTTCTCATATGTTTCATTAGCTCTTTCCCCTTTCTTATCTCTCCTCTTTTCTGTTTTCCTTTTTTTCTTGTTCTTCTTTTTTCATTCCTTTTTTTTCTCTTTTACCTTTTTATTTTTTCTTTTTTTTTTTTTTTTGCCTTGCCTTTCTTCTATTTTTTCTCTGCCTTAGATGAAAAACCTTCTTCTTCTAGCTTCTACTACAAGCTGTCAGTAGTTCTTCCTGGGAATATACATTGCAGCTAATCTCCTTAACCCCAAATTCACTATCCCAGTCAGAAAATGAGATTAACTTCCTGAACTTCTTGCAGTTGCTGCCAGAAAGACCAAAGTCTAAAAGCTTGTGATCCCGTTTTTATAAGTAAGCAACCACTAGGTACAAAGATACTATCTGTTTATACCCAAATGATCTGTGGAGGTCTTTCACAAGCCCTTTGGGGAGGCTCCTCTCTGCTTCAGTAATGGGAGATTGGGAAACTGCGGTTATTCATATTGGTTTTACAGGAAAAGTAGAATGTCCTTACTTTGCAAAAGAATTTAACTTCTCTGCTATGCTGCAACACATGCATTTTTAAATCAACACAATGCCTCTGCAAGACAGACAATGGATTCCATCTGTCTAAACAGAGATGGCCTCTGCTATCAGGTCAGCTTCAATCTTTACTTTGTCCTTCTGAATGGAAAGCACCAAACTACGTACAGATAACCTAGAGGAAGGGAATGGGACTTGCCCAGCATCAAACAGGAAATCTGTGGCATGCAGATTTTCTGATAGCCCTCAGTTTGCCCAACAACCACTGGATCAGTCCTCTTCACATAAGACTAAATTCTTTAAAGCTGTGGGAGTCAAAAGAGCTATGATAAGCCAAGAAGTACTCCTGTATCTGCTACTACTAATCTTCATCTCCGCCTTAAGCGTTTTGTTTTTCACTCTGTTTTCTGTGAAGAATTCGAAGAACTGTCTTTGATTTTACTTGTAGAAAGAGGTGGGGAATGCAGTTTAAAAATGTTTTCAGTCACACAATGCTTTTTTTCATAGCACTGTAAATGTTCACATCCGACCTATTCAAATATATGCTGCATAATGTGAAAGAGAACCTTTTACAATTTAGCTAATAGCATCAGCTTGATCCCATCATCCAGCTGCTGATATCAACAACCAGATATTTCAAAATCATCATTATAATTCACTTCCAATGTTTTCCTAGAAATAATTTCTAAAAGTATCAGCTCCCTAAAGCTAAAAGAACAAGCTGGACAAATTCCAGGCCTGCAAAGAAGCCAGCAATGACCTGCATTTTGTTCCATCACAAATATGTACCAGAGATGTTGCCAGCCCTTTATCAAAAATCTTGCTATAGCTTCTTTTCAAATTCTTTTCAAACTATGATAGATATATTGTTCTATCATAATATTCTCTTCAAAATTTTTGAACTGTTCTTGATTATTTTAGGGTCTGATTCTGGAGTGTTTTGAATGTTCAAGGCTGGCAACAGTCAACAGTTCTCACAAAAAGCTACACAAAAAAGGTTAGAATTCCTCTCTTCTCCAAATGCAGTTCAATAAATGAGTATTCTACTGATGTCACTAACATTGCTAATAGCATGGTCATTAAGGCAAGTACAAATACCATATAAAGCCTTGTGTGGCATATGATGCAAGAAACACGTCAATTTTTATATCATGATTTAAAGTGAAAGTGCAATGACCCTACCAAAGGAATAAAAACCTTAATAATGTAAGGTTTCTGCATGAGAGCACAGAAAAGGCTGCGAGCTTTTACCATAGGTTTAAAGCAATGAGGCTTTGTGTACCCGGAATGCACAAATTCATGGTACTGAGGTTCAGGCTCCCTACTGAAATAAATGTGAATGCCCCTTCATTGCCTTTAAAGAACTGTGGATTAGGTTTTTAATTGTCCAGTATTTATGGCACAAAATAGATCTGTAATGTATTCAAACAGTTTTCATACTTTAGGAGAATGAATTCAACGGTCAGAGGTACAATGTTTTGGAAATCTGTGCTCTAAAACTTCACAAATGCAGCTGTAAATGCAAAGGAGAGAGGACAACCAGTGCATTAGGAGGCAATCTGAAGAAAGCAAGTCCATAAAACCACATAAAATGAGTCAGCAAGCAGGACAGACTCTTCAAAAGTATTAACAGTTTCAAACTTTTTTACAAATTAATACTTCTACCCATTTAACATCAGTGACTAAAAATAACAGGCCTCACCAGTTCTTCAGATGAACTTCAGGTAGTTCATATTGTTTTGCAACCAGGATCTGTGGTCATTCAGTTTGGTCATGCAAATTTTTGTCAGACCTGTTACAATCAGAACTGTTCTACAGAGGTATAGGGAGACTTGGGCTGAATTCAAGGCCATCAGCCCTACGACCATACTACAGAATCTGGCGTTTCTGTCAACATGGATGCAATTAAGTCTCAAGCAGTGTTTTCTCTCTTTGATCCTGGTTATTCTTAAGGTTCTTTCTCTATCTCAACCTGCTCCCCATCAAACACAAATGGAGGATTTAGTAGAGTGGACATGATACAATGAGTGGGCAGAACTGCCTCAGAGTACAGGCAGTCAGACAATGTGGTTTGTTCCTGAAGAATTCAGAAAAGTGGTACCCTAGTAACACCTGTAGAGGTTTGTAGAGTGACTGCTTCATTATCCCATTTTTCTCTGACTAAACTGTATTTCCCTGTCTTTTCTCTGACTAAACTGTATAAGCAGCACAGTATACTCATGGGATGAACACATGTCATATATCACTGGTGTCCCAAAGCCACTGGGCCTGAAGATGATGGGGGCATGAGACATTTAAACCGTGACTTTCAGAAAACTCTACAGTGGCTTTCTTGAATTAGTACTTCCATCTTTCTGCTAAAAGTACTAACTGTTGGCTTTGGGAGAGAGAAGCCTTTGATGGAAAGACCAAAAAAGATTTATCAGAGAACTGTCACATTTCTCACATGTTTGCTTTAGTCAAGGCTCAGTCCACCAGGAGAAGAGAGTCTCAGTGGGAAATGCACACACTGCTCTGCATTTTTATACACAATTTTTAATGTGAAACTTTACCTTCTCCTAACATGGATCTTTAAGAAATAGGAGCTACATATGCATTCCTCTACCAGGTTACACATCTTCAAATTTCTTTTTATACTTAAAATGTCTTTTGGCTAGTTTGGGGTAGTTGTTAGGCAAATATTGAAATAGCTGGCACACAGAAGCAATTGCAGTGAAGTGAGCTCCTCCCCAGTCTGCTTCCCTGAGTACCTTGTAAATAAGCAGTGTGACACTGCTCACTATAAATTAAACTATATTGAGGTTTTTTTAAGGCAGGCAGTTTAGTATACTCTTCACACTATGATTTTTAAGAATTTATTGATAACTAAGGACTAATTGGTACTTACTAATTCATTTTTAGCTGTAGCTCTAGGGAATAGAAAAAACCTGAAAAGCAACAGTTTGTCTCCACCTTAAACCTTGCATGGGTCCCTCTTCATTGTTCAGCACAGTCTAAGCCAAAAAATAGATCTTCTTTCAAAAGTTTCATGGGCCCTTGGCATATGTAATGCCAGGTATTTTTCTCATATCTGTTCCAAATTCCAGTCACAACAGAAACCTACAGTAATTTGATTCATTGTCAGCTTAAAAAGGTTACTGTATCACTGTTTACCACTGTATTTTAATCACATTGGCCAGTATCACGGAGGCCTCCATGTAGAGAGGTTACCTGATCCTACAGGAACTGCTTTAAGGTTGGTTGTTTTTTTTTTTTCACCAGCTAATAATCTTTAGCATTTCATCAGCCCACATTAAACTCAATGTACAAACAGTTAAGGAAAGTACTGTATCTGGCACTGTTTAATGTCACTGACATGAAATGTGAGCAGCTGTGCCAGCATTCCTGAACTCTGAAAGTACTTCACCTTTCCTCTGTATTTTGGAAATTAAATACATTTTAATACGTTTTGGGGAAAAAATATGTTTTAGTACAGTGCTATAATGTTAGGAAGGTCATCTTGTGTCTTGTCATCTAGACAGTAAAAGAAATCAAGACCATTTCAATTACAGAAATGCCTAGCTGCCTTTTATCTCCAGGTTCACCAGGGCTGAGGATTTACAGTGCTCTGTGAATGGCAGAGCTACATGGCAATTTAATGAAAATGCTCTCCCCAGTTTTTGAGTACACATGCACGCTCCCTGGAAGAACTATTTCTGACTGCTATTTTAGCCTCAACATATTATCACTAGACATGTTTGTGACAAGCTTTAATTTCTGAAGAAGCAAGATCAAAACTGATTAATATCATCAGGCATCAATCTATTACAATGAACTTAAAAAAAAGGATTTTCATATTTTGTATGCAAGTCAAGGATAGGGATATTTTCCCTTTCTCTGTTTTGGATTTTTTTTTTAACATTAAAAGATATAAAAATTACAAAATAACATTTTATTTTTATTTTATAGACCTGAGAAGAAAAAGATCACTTAATCACAATTAAGTGATCCTCTTTTACAGACTGTTCTTCATATCCATATGGCTTCACTGGCCTTTGCACATCAGCTGGATCACTGCTGAGGCTGGTGAGCTTCTGATAGTTGTAGATTGTGCCTCCTGGCCACTAACCAAAAAAGACCTTCTTTTGTATGTCAGTTCCAGGGCACCCATTGCAGACAAGCATGCAAGGATCTCCCAAGTGCATGGAAAGATTCTGGGGAAGAGTTACCAGGAACAAGATCCATGCTGGAGCAAGAAAAATCCATTACTGTCCATCTGTCCATTATTTGATTGGAATTTTCTTTTGATGCATTAAAGTATCCCTCGGTGAGATCCTCAGGCTATGCAAAATCCTCCTGACTCTGCCTGACCAGTTTTGCAGTTTTCTGAGTGATTTATACTTGGTGTAGAGCTTTACTAGCTTGCATAGAAAAGAAAGGAAGATAGTTATATGAGCAGGGCTGAGGAAACATTTTTAATAGTGAAGATAATACAAGAACAATGGGACCCCCAAATGCAGAGAATGGAGCCAAAGTGGCCATGGACCATGGCATCAAGAACGCATGCCAAAATGGAAAGCTCCTTTTCCAATGGTAGCTAATGCTTCCTGGCAAACACCTGTGAGTGGGTTTAGTTTGGAATTAGACAATAGGTGGGTTCTGTATCACTCTTTTCATTTTGGGGGCGTTTTCTTAATTTTGTTTTTTAACACAGTGATGTATAAATCAAGTCAAATTTAAGCAAGTACCACACACACACTCACATCATGGCAGCACCAGAAGATTCTTTTCCAATTTAAGCAGAGAAAAACAAACATTCATTGCCAGAGGCAGCTGTGTATAGTCATCACAAACTACAGTTCTTCCTCGAAAGTGGAGGGATCTCAGTTTGAGTTCCAGAATCCCATGTCATGGCTGGCTCCAAGTTTTGAGGTACAAGAAAAAACTATTTTGAAATTACAATATTGTCAAAATGCAACTGAGCTCTAGAGACACCTATTCATGAAGATTCTTGAAAAACAGTAAATTTTGTTTGAATATCTTTTTCTGCATTTATTTGTTCATTTGTAAAGGAAAAGGGTAACAGCTTAAATATTATCATAGTAATTATTAAATGTCTTCCAAAAAACCCAAAACCAAAAGACTAAACCTTATGAAAGGGTAATACTTTATGATCAGATGTTGGAAGCTAAAGGAATTTCTAGCTTCCAGATACTCCTATTTGAAGGCATCCTAGCTTCCTATTTAAAGGCTTCCATTTATTTCTGACTTAAAGAGTAAGCATCAGTCTGTGTGTGAGTGTTTGACTTAAAAACTGAGAAATGGTATCTGGATTTCTCCTGTTGCAGTAACTACTGGAGGTGAGACAAAATAATGTCTCTGATTGTCCCTTTAGGCATTTGACTGTCAACACAGCAAAATGGAAAGAAAAACACTAATGAAAAAACAGAAAAAGAAAGGGAAACACTGTTTGTGTGTGAACTCTGCACAAAATACTTTATGGAGTTTAAAGTCAAATATTCAGCTTATTTAAACCACCATTATCACGTTAAAGTCAAAGCAGCTCTACCAATTAGCTAAGGATATGGTGATTAGCTATTTCCATTGCTTGGAAAAGCACATGGAAAAAATCTTGATTTTTTTAGAAATCCTTTGACAAAACTAAGCTATATTTTACTATACCTTGTGTAGGTGATTCTTAGAAATGTGAAGAAAAAAACTCTTTGGAAAGTAAACCCAGAAAATTTATTTCTGAATGCTATCTGACAGTGTTTTTCATTAGTAAACAAAGTTTAGTTCAATATCAGATTATCCACTTTATATGAAGCAGAATTCAAATTTCTGCTTTTCTCATTAAAAAGGGGATGTTCCCCTTAGATTAAAAGGAAGGTGGACTATATCAAAATCTCTTCCAATTCAGTTTCAGTTCTTCCCCTACAGTGTCCCAATTCTCAGTTCAGACTTATTTCTATATTTATTTTAGAAGTCACTCTTCCAGGATCTCATGATGTCTTTAGCACATGGATAGAGTATGGTGTTTGGTGCCAGGAATACAGTGCAGAAAAAAAAATAGAAGGACACAAAAACCAGAGAAAACAAGCAACCAAATGAACCAAAACACTGGGCTTCAAAAATAAGCAACCACAGTGGGGTTCCACAGCAATTTGATTATGTAATAACCTCTTTTCTTCCCCCAGAAGGTAATGCAGAGTTGTAAAGTTCAAATGTAATACAGAGGATCTTGTTTGTTAGAGTGGAAACAAAGTGACAAGCTAGTTTTAATGCCAGGCCTGTTTCTGATGTTTCTCTTTGAGAGAAACATGGATATTGTATGTTGAGTGTCAATTTTAGTTTTATTCAGTTCTAGGAATAGAAAGGCTTTGCCTTGCTCCCAGTGTGCACACAACAAAGGTTAAACCCTTCCCATACGCTGAGTTGTCTTTAGCTGTAAATTATATACTATCACAGAGGAGCCTGTGATGTCTTCTGTAAGTGAAGAACTGCCAAATTGGTTTATAGAGAAGAAAGGGCTCTCCTTTAATCTTTTCTTTACTATTTCTCATGGATCAAATTCTTCCACTTTCTTCCACTGCATAGTGCCTTACTCTCAAAAGCGACCCTACTGAAGGATATGGTACTATGAAATTTGAGGAAGATCTGTCAACTCTCACCAGGTTTTAATCATGGAGGTTGGACTGAGTCAAAAATTTGGTTCAGATTTCAACCTGTGCTTTCTCCATAATGAAGGTGGTTTGAATGGTAACTAGAGTCAGAGAAACAAATCAGTACCTACCCACAGAACCATCAGGCAAGTTTTGGTATTCAACATTCAGCATGTGGTTTTTTGTGAACCAGTGTTTAATGAAGAGTACCCTGAACCTTTCTGAATAAAATTACAGAAGACTATTCAGCCGCAGTTTGTCTCTCAACTGGTCTTGGAACAGATATTTTTGATAACTGAAGAATTGTGCCAATTTCAGCTTCTTTCTGCTAACATGTTGAGATTGTCATGACTATGCAATGTAATATAAAGACATATTAGTAATTTGGAATTCCATGGAATAGAGGCAAAATTTGCAATGGTTACTCTACTCTTGATCTAAAATAGAGATGAACAAACTTTTCAGGATGGATAATTCTGTTCAAAATCAATCAGATCAACTACCAATTTGTAAATAAATTACTTTCTATTAAGACACAAAGCAGCTTTCTGTGACTGGAGAGTCTAGTATAAAGATTTTAAAGCTTCTGCTTCTTTCCACTAACATCATGTCTTTCTGGGGACAAATGTTTAGGCAATTACTGTAATTATGACAAGGACTCCATTTTCCATGTGAAGTAGAGAGAAAGAGTAGTCATACAGTACTGTATAGTTACATTTATTCCCAACCTCCCCAAGAAAATCTTTCACCCAGACAGCATGAGATTGTTTATTTGATGCATCAGTGTTAAAATCATGCAAACACACGTGGAAGAAAATTAGGAATTAAATTATGTCTTCTCTTTGAGTCCCATTAGGGAAACTGAAGGGAGCAAAGAGAGGACAAAGTAATGTGAACTCAGTGTGAAGGAATGTAGCTAATGTTCCTTATCTGACCTCATGCTGAGCCACAGCACCAGTGCAAAGCAGTTCTTCTATAGCATCATCCTCATACCCCAGCACACTCTTCAGTATCTCCACTGTGTGTTGTCCAACAAGTGGAGGTGGTTTTGGATGTGACATAGCAAATTCACTGTATCTGACACCGGGTCCTGAAAAAAAAAAATAGGAGGGAAATTATTTTCCAGAGTTACTACCCATATTTATATTGATTTGTTAGTTTAAAGGAAAGTACCTCATTTTCACACCAGTTCTAATTGCAGTCCTTACCATAGAAATGCTATATTCTGAAATTACAGACTAAAAAAAAGATTCCAGTTTGCAATAATATACCAATAAGCCAGTTTTAAATAGTTCACTCAAATGCAGAATTGCTGGATAGTCACCCAAAATTATGAAAATCTTCCCATTTTTTCCAGTGATATGTATATCAGGGTGCTTCGAGTCATATTATGTCACCAGTCTTCCACTCTCTGCTACCTGAACAGCAATGCCCAGCCCACTCAGGATGCAATGCAGAAATCCCCACATTTCTACAAGACCAGGCAGCACAAGTATAAGGACACAATTCAATGTCATGTTAACACACTTTTACTGATGTCAGAGAGATGAACAGACAATGGGTAGCACCATCTCCATCCAGAAGCAGCTCAAGTACCTCTGCAGTATGCTCCATTATCCTGCAGTGACACAGAACTGACAGCATGCACAGACATGGTATTCCCCAGTTTGGTTTACATGTTTTATCAAAAATACAAGTAGCAGTAGCCATAAGAAAATCAACAATGATTTATTTGCTCTGGCAGGAATAATTTCAAAAGTGAAAATCTGGAAGCTGGCAACGATAAGAAGTCTTCTTCTATTGCAGGTAGTTAGATCTCATGTTTTAGTGGTGCTCTGTAGTGAACTGATTTCAGTGTAGCTCCCTGCAGACAAGTAGCTATACCCTTACTACCAGACTCAGAAAGGAGAATGAGCCACAAATTTATGCTGGGATCAGAAGTGAGGTATGCACTCAGCACATGCAATGAAAGATTACCTGCCTCATGGAGAAAGAGAGGCCAATAGTTTCCTTAACTCTTCTTTAATACAAAACTGAAAAATCTTTGATGCTATTGGCAAAAGGATTCCTCTATTAATAGTAATGGCTTTTATTACATCATTAAAAGAATTTACAAAAAAGGTTATATTTCATTATATCTTTGTCTATGAAACTACAGCTTTGCTTTGAAATGCAAAGAAATACAAAGAACAGTTCAAAAACCAGAAGAGTATTTGTTTTATTTCTGAAGAAATAGAATATTGACCAGCAAGGGAAGTGAACCATAGCATGAACTGGTAAATTTACTACATGAAGCTACTACTTGTATGAGGAGAGATGCTGGCAAAGGTCAGTCAGGATGCCAAAGCATGCCATTTTATTATTTTTGCCAGTCTTCATGAACTGTAATCAAATGTTAAAACAGTAAAGTATCCACCTCCAGGAAAGACAAAATAAGAGAAAAGGTGCCTAGAAAAACACTATTTTTCTAGTTGATTTGGTACATTTCTGACAAGTATGCTCCTGGAAGGACTAATGGTTGGACTTAATGATCTTACAGGTCTTTTCCAACCCAGATGATTCCAGGATTCTATATATGGTTTCTGAATTTAAAAAGGAAAGGAGTTACAATTGGGGAATTGCAGACTAAATAATTTAACTTCAAGTTCCAATCAATACTGGATAAAATAATCACAATGAAAATACTCAGCAGATGAGTAACAGCCAGCATGTACCTCTTAAAGACCAAATAGTGTGTGTGATCTCTTGTCCTTCTACCAGGAAAAGCGCTGGAGGTGAGATACATCCCATCTAAATTTAGATATCAAGAATCTAGATATAGAAGTTTACTTCCTTATCTTTGGAGATACTGAAGATGAAAGTACACACTTACAGTGTCTTCTAAGACACTGGTAAATGAGTAAACCTGGCCAGATGAATTGCAATCACCTCTGTTTCTCCATAGAGGAAAGGGTAGGCAAGTGCCCTAGATGGGGAGCCTTACCACCCAGACATCAAGCCAGGTGAGATGACCCTCTGTCATGGTTTAACTCCAGCCAGCAGCCAAGCCCCACACAGCCATTTGCTCAGTCCCCCACCAGTGGGATCAGAGGGACAATCAGAACAGCTAAAGGTAGAAAACTCACAGGTTGAGACAAAGACAGTTTAATAGGGAAAGGAAAAGCCTTGCACACAAACAAGAATTCTCTACTCCCCATAGGGAGGCAGGTGTTCAGCTACCTCCAGGGGAGCAGGGCGATGTAACAGTGACTTGCAAAGAGAATTGCCAAAACTCCAAAAGTTCCCCCCTTCATCCTTCCTTACCCCACTTTATATACAGAGCTTGATGTCATACAATCTGGAATGTTCCTCTGGTCAGCTGGGGTCCCCTGTCCTGGTCGTGTCTCCTCTCAATCTCCCATGTGCCCCCAGTCTTGCCAGCATGGCAACATGAGAAGCAGGAAAGGCTTTGTGAAAGCCCTGCTCAACAATTTTTAAAAATCTCTATATTATCAACCCTGTATTCAGCACAAATCTGAAACACAGTCCCATACCAGCCACTATAAAGAAAATTGCCTCTATCCCAGACAAGACCAGCACGTTCTTCAAGCCGTAGGACACCAAATCAAGATTTTACTATCAGGAAGAAAATTCTCTGCTATTTTACATAAACTGACTAAAGAAACAAGGTCTAGATAAATCCAAAGCCAGGTGCAATACTGAGAGGGAATATATATTCAGAGAATTGCTTCTTGGGATCTTCTAAAACAGAACATTTTAAGTAAGCTCCAGAGAAGACTGTTCAGTATGAGGCACTTATCAGTTTATTTTTACCTGGATGGCTGATGGAACTCAGATCTTACCTGCTCAGCTTTCTGAGCTGAACTTCCTGTGAAGCACATTTTACAATGACCTGGCTACATTGGAGAAATGGTCTGATAAAAGAGGGTGAAATCCAATACTATCAAGGGGGAGGAATTATGTTTCATTACTTAAATACAGGGCAGGGGACAAACAGGAAAGTAGGAATAGTTAGGGGTTATTCTAGATCATAAAGTGAAGATGAGTCAACAACATCATGCTGTTGCGAAAAAGGCAAGCATCAGACAGGGGTGTACAAACAAGAAAGATGCCTGCAGGACACATTTTTGCTCTAGTTAGAGCTGGCAAGTCACAGCTGGAGCAGTGTCTGGTGTGGGGCCCCCACTGCACAGCCATCTGGAACACCTGAGAGCTTCCACAAGACAGCAACTGAAATTTTCACAGGAAACATGACAGATTGAACCAAGTGGGATCATGGACCTAAAGAGAAAGGCTAGAGAAAAACAACTTCAAAACTGTTTTCAAAAAATGTATAAAAACCCCACCACTACCACTAAAATAAACCCTAACCACGCCCCCCAAAATCCATGGAAACTTCTTGGAAGGAGGAAAGAAATCTTTTTTTATGTCCATGATGAGAAATACTTCACTTAAATTGCAACAAAGGAAACTGTAGGAAACAAAAAATAAACTTTTATAATGGTAGGAGTAGCAAAATGCTGAAACAAGCCATGGGAGGAGGCTGTGGAGTTTGTATCAATCCAGTCTTTAGAAAGGGGATTTATTCTAGAATAGTTGATCCCACAGCTGATCCCTGGGGCTTGCTGATGGATTAGATCTCCCACAGACCCTTTCACCCACTAATATATGTCCCTTTCACCCACTATAATATGAAAGCTAAGGAACAGCTCACATCAGGGATAAGTTTTCTACTAACTTGTTCCTCTGATTCTATTCACTTAAACACACTGAGTTCAATTTTCAGAGGAAAACTTCAGTGAGAGATCAGTACATTTTAAAGGTGACATCACTGGGCAATATTTGTATTAATTCCTCTTCTTAGGAGTGAGCAGGAACCCTAGGAGGGCAGAACTGGCACTAGTGCAAGCCACAGGAATGATCTCTGTGCCAGCTGAAATGCTTGTGACAATAATTTCAAAGTAAAAATGCCTTTTAGAGATTTATTAGTCTAGAAATTCAACATAGCCACAGAACTATTATGCAATTTCTACTAAAAAGAAAAGATACAAAGCAATCTTATTTCAGGTGTGTGTATCTGGGAACTCTTTACACTGAGAAATCAGCAAACCCTCAAAGGTTTAGTAACTATAGACTTTGCATTTGCTTGTGCAAATTTTTGCTAACATAAAAAATTATAGATCTCAGACCCTAGGAGTTTTTGCAGTGATATTGAAAGACACAGAATAAAATCTCTAAAGAGAGAAAACCAAAATTGACATTGTGTGCAACAGACAGAATGCTTCATGCTTCCCAAAGAAAATTAATCTTACAAACTAGAGCAAGCTGGAAAATTGCACAGCAATTATAAAACCAGTGTCTTCCTTGAGCTTTTATTGTTTGATGCATAATTCATCACGCTACTTTTCACTTTGATAGAGTTATAAAGTTATCTACATTCATTCAAAGGAGCTACTTGCTAATGATCCATCATTAACGATTCTCTGTTCATTCCTTGTGTAACTTCTACTTGGCTTCTGTGTCAATTAGGAGGCTGCAAAGCTTGCCAGTCAGGCTTCAGCAATCCCACGCTCCTACTGAACAACGCTCCAGGAAAGCAACCAGCAGAATGCTATGCAAATGCTAATTAAACACAACTGCCTTATGAGGAAACCATCCCTAGAGGCAGAGAGAGGTGAACTGCTTTAATTAAGGTCAAAAGCATTTGCATGTGGGTGAGTTACAGGAGCCCTGCAGATGAAAACAGGCCTTTGCTGGGGTAGAAGCAGGGTGCCTGGTGAGAGGGTGTAAGGTGGTGGTCATCTGTGCATCCTTGCTGTCAGCAGGACATACTCCATTCAGGTATGAACTTAAGGGGGCATTTATTGTCACCTGAAAAAAGCAATGAAAGAATGAGTGGTAGCTGTAATTTACCTTTGTCCTGTTAAATTAAAAGGAGTCTGTTTCTCATTTTGCTATGATCATCACTGACAGTAAAGCAAAGAGGGCCTTTCACCACATTTAAATTCTAATCTAATATTTTGTTATTATTATCATCATTTTGATTTTGACACATTGCTAAAATACATGCTGTGCACACCACATAACCTACAAGAATTAATAGTGTGACAATAAATCAAAATTTTTATCAATTGCAACCACAGTGACAATTGTACCAAGATATCCTGAATACTTGAACTGAGCCTCATTATAATAAATCCTTTTTCTTTGGGGCCTATTACTATGGCAGTGCTAAGCATCACACTGAGCTATTAGTTAAAGACATACCAAACACATTAAAGCAAAAGAGAAAAATGAGATAAAAACACTGAAACAGGTCCAGAAGGATCCTGCAAGAATGAGATGCCTTTGAACACTCACCCTAAAGAGGTGAAATACACAGCAGTCTTTGGAACATGTCTCTGGGCATTGCTGAGATTTGGGACTGCAGAAGCAAAGTCATTTTCACTCTACACGCAGCAGAAATTAAAGTTGAATTTGAATTCTATTAAATGCACAAAGCATAGTATATAAGTGGATAAAGGCAATAATCTTTGCTTTGTCCTGACAAATAGCATTCCTCCAGCATTGTACAGCAGCCACGGAAAACACATTTTCTACAGCACAGGTTAGAGCATATTGAAGCAATCTAACTCTCAAACTATGTAGAGAAAATCAGGCCTGAGGACAGCCAAGTTCAGGAGAAAAGTCATGATTATTTGTTATTATTCAAGTGGGACAAGGGAAAAAAAGGGAAAATTTGAGCTAATAGATGTGTATACATTCTGCTTGAAACATATCATCTACCTTTGCAAAAAAAGAGCAATGAGAAACATAGCACCACTTGTTAGTTAGTTCTACCCTAGCATACAGTGTAATTTATACAGATGTAGGAATCACATGAAAACAAACAGTACTTGGTTTGCATTGCAAGGTTTTGCTTACAGGGACAGCTTCTGGCAGCTGCTGGAAATTTTCCCTATATCCGATGAAGCCAATGCCAGCCAGCTCACTGCTGAACAAGGCCAAGCCAGTCAGGGACAGTGATGATAGAAGCTCTGAGGCTACATATTTAAAAGTATGAAAAAACCTGCAGAACAGTAACCAAAAGATAGAAGTGATAATGTGCAAGAGAAATAGCTCTGCAGATGCCAAGTTTGCTGAGGAAGGAGGGGAAGGAGGTGCTGCAGGTATCAGAGCAGAGATTCCCCTGCAGCCCATAGTGAAGACCACGGTGAGGCAGCTGTGCCCCTGTAGCCCATGGGGATCCACGGTGCAGCAGAGACCAATCTGCAGCCTCTGGAGGACCCCAAGCCACAGCAGCCTGAAGGAGGCTGTGACCCCATTGGAAACCCACACTGGAGCAGGCTGGGACCTGTGGACTAGTGGAGAGAGGAGCCCATGCTGGAGCAGGTTTGCTAGCAGGACCTGTGACCCTTTGGACTTCCACACTGTAGCAGACCATTTGAAGGGCTTCAAACCATGGAAGGGATCCACCTTGGAGCAGTTCATGAAGAACTACAGCCTCTGGGAAGGACTCATGTTGGAGGTCTTCGTAGAGGACTCTATCCCGTGAGAAGAACTCCACACTGGAGCAGGGAAATGTGTGAGTCCTCCAAGTAAGGAGGAAGAAGCAGCAGAAATTTGTGATGAACTGTTCACAACCCCCCATTCCCCACCCCTCTGCACCACTGTGGGAGAGAAGGTAGAGAATCAGGGGTAAAGTTAAGGCCAGGAGGAAGGGAAGAGTAGGGAGAAGGTGTTCTTAAGATATAGTTTTATTTCTCATTATCCTACTGTGACTTGATGGGAAATAGATTAATTATTCCCCAAGTTGAGTTTGTTTTGCTCATGACACTAATTTTTCTGTGTCCTTATCTCAACCCCTTCCCCTGCCCAGCAGAGGAGGTGAGTGCTAGAGGAGCTTTGGTGGGCAGCTGGTGTACAGCCAGGGTACACCACACAAAACAAACATGTATGCCTCTTTCCATAACATGGTGTTGCTACACAGCAGTTTTGCAATTCCAATGAAATATCATCAACAGTTAAGAATGATGGCCCAGAGCCAACACATTTGCACGCAGATCCCTTATATGCTACAGGTCAAGTGTTTGGAGCATGCAATCAGCTGGTTATGAAACTGGCCTGAAGGAGATCAGCAGGAAAGAAGCAGTGACTTTTAAGGCAATGAAAAAGAAAGCAATACAAAATAAGTCCATGAGAGGGACTTCATGGCTACTATGAAGAATATATAGGTGTTGGAAATTATGTGTGCAAGGATATGGTATGAGGAGTAGACCAGGGCAGCTGCATTTTGAGTGTATGGTTTCTTCCCATTGGCCCCAGCCATGACTTCTGTCAATCTATTATTCCCAGCTGAGAAGATGATGTGCCCAAGCACACAGCACAGCACAGCTTGGCAACACCACTTTACACCAGGCTTCTTCTCCTTGATGAAAGTCAAAGCAGAAAAGTATGCAAGACGAAAAAGCTCATTATACAATACTTGCTAGTATGAGTAGTGCACACAGGCTTCAAAGTAATCTCCAGAATTAATGACCTGCTCCATCTCCACTGGAAAATTTTCATATTTTTCTTTTTCTTACCATAGATCTGAAAGTTTAGGAGCTTGGGAGACTTTTTGGGAATCTATTTAATTGCTGGGAAAAATATTTCTTTTTGCATTACATTAGAGCAGGTGATCTACCTTTTAAGAACAACTCATAATAGATTGGAAAAAAAGTAATTAAGGAAGTAATAATCAAAGTCTTGCTCCTCCTTCCTTACTGCTGCTTCCACTTCCTCCCCCACTTAGAGCACAGTCACACAAAGTGCTCACTTGGCATCCAGCACAGCTGAGAGGGTGGAAAACTTTGGCAGGATTAGTAGGAATCAGTAACTGAGACTGGAGAGGATGGACAAACTTGCAAATGGTAATAAAAAAGTAAATCTTGCTCTAGGTGCCATAGAAACACACATATAAATCATCAGTAAATACTAAACAGTAAAATTGGTAGGGCAGTAAATAGCGGCAATACTAGACATATCTACAAGCCACCTTTTCTCATTTGGACAATTCCAGCTTCTGTGGAAGAGGTATGAGAAGAGTCCAACTGCACACAAGTCAAGAATTTTAAAACAGAAGCATTGTGAGAAGAATGACTTGACAGGCAGAGGGTAAATACATATTATCTGTGATAGCCATGATGAGTGTTTAAAAATGAGACCACTTTTAAACCAACACTTAGGCATTCAAAACATTCCCGACACAATTCTGAAAATCCTTTGCCAAGTACATTTATAAAAGTACTTTCTCACCTGAAGCTGCATGTAAAGAAATGCATTAAAAAACATTTTATGTATTTCCTATCAACCAACATCTTGGATATAATCAGTGTAAATCCCACTCAATATTTATATAATTCTTTACATTTTCCAAGAGACACAATACTAACTGTACCTAATTAATATTGCATGACTGCTGGAGTAAAGGAAATAATTTATCAGTCACTCTTGTTGCATATTTGAGAGTAATCCCACATAATTGTGCTATCCGAGTAGCATAGTTTTGTGTTAGGACTCTTGGCTCAAAAGAAGACATAGGACCTTGGCACATAGGACTCTAAAGCCCAAAAGCTTTAAAAAAAGTTGCAATATGGTGGTCTACTTCTTCCCACATGTATGATCTCTCAATGCTGAAAATTTGTCCCAACTTTTTGTATAGACTCACATGGTCCCACTCCTTCCTGAAACCCCCAAAGACCTCAAGAGAGGATTTAAAGAAAGACAGGAAGGAAGATGACCAGTAAGAATACACAGAGGTAGCAATTTTAAAGAACCATAAATTCCCTAGGCAATAATCTGTAGCTCCATTTCCTAAGGAAACAAGTCTATGTGTCTGTGCTGTCTTTCTAATCATCTGTTTGTCTGCCTTGTCCCTGCCACACACAGTAACTTCTGAATCTGTCAGTCTTGACAAAAGTGTAGAAATCCCAAGGTAAATAAAGTTCTTAACAGTGGTATGAAAAATGGCAACTGCTGAAGGACAGGTGCCCAAATTACTGCCCTGATGACACTCAGAAAAAAACCCCAAAGAATGCAATTGTTATATATTCTGTTTGGCTGCAAATGGCTTACCAATAAGTACAGACACAGCTCTGTCAGATACATCTAGCACATATTGTAGAAGGCTTAAAGGACATGAGGATAGTTCAGGTTATAATAAGAATTATACACAGAGTTTATCAAGGATATAAGTTTGAAGGAAAATGCTATTTAGTTCCAGAACTTCTTTTAAGTATCTTTTCTACAGCACTGTGGAAGGTGTGTTCTAGGGGTTTTTTATTGCTCTTGCAGGAAGGAGCTGAAGAACTACATGGCAAAGCCGACTTGCTGGGAGAATCCCTGCAAAATTCTAAAAGGAAAATCCTGCAGCACAAGCCTAAACTACTGAAAATCCAAGCTAAAAACATAATTTGTCTCAAGTCATAACCTAATCAATACAAAATGCAATACATAATCCCACCACAAGATGCTGGTTAACCACAGATTGTGTACCTAATACAGAAATTACAGAGTGAAGCTGAACTTGTGCTACACAGGAGGTCAGATCATAATATGATCACAATGGTTATTTCTGAGCAAAAAACATATGAATTTCTTAAATGCCCATAAGCAAAACTGTTTCCACACAACAGGGCTGGGGTTAAAATGGCCTATCTCTATCTCCTGTGGTACTTAGAAGGTCAAGCCACATATAGTTTCATGTTGCATCTTTACTGTAAGCCCAAAGGCCTTAACTACTGTGTCGTATGGAGAGTAACTAGAGAGAAGTATGCTTACATGCATGGAACAAGAAAAAACAAAATGCTACCTGAAATGAGCCTCTTGTAAGGACAGAGCATTGCCTAGTTGCAACACACTCACATGATCTGGAAGGTGAATCATGCCCCGAGCTGAACAGGAAGGCAAGCAGCTCCTGGAGGCTCTCCTACTGAGCCTGGTGAAAACAATTTCTGGGTCCCATGCCTTGTGGTTAGTGTGAGCCTGCATGTTGGAATAAGACACGCCAGCCAACCCAGAAAGTGTTTGTATCTCCTCAGTGCACCAATTTGTCCTTTCCTGTGTCCTGCCTCCAACTATAAGTTAGATTCTTTGGCTCTTCAGAGACCCAAAAAGTAATCTTCTTGGCCAGCTGTGCATCATCAGAGTGGGAGCAGATGAGCACTTCCTTGCAGACGAGCTTTTCCTTTCTCTTTAGGCAACCAGCTGAAGCCCAGATACATGAAGCTGATAATTCAGGGATGCAAGACAATGCACACTGAAGGACATGCACAGCATTGAAGGATATGCACAGCCTAATCCAAAGTCTGGGTATAATTTGTCTTGCTTACTCAAGGGGCACTTTTTCAGGATAGGAGGCTTTAAGCTTCCTCCAAACAACTGGTGAAAATAACTAAAAATTAAAAACATTTGGGCCTTCCATTAACATAAATTCAAAAGAATATTCAAAAAGCTTTCCTAAGAAACTTTTGAAAACGCATTTCTTGTTCCCAAATGCCCTGACAAGGTTCACAAGCAGATATTCCAGCTCCTAGGGAACATTTTTCTGTGGCCTGTCCTTTAAGTATTTCTATAGTTATTTCTGTACCCTTCTGTAAGCCTGGACATCAGAACACAGCACAGATTATTTTGCAGAAGATAAATAATTTTCTATGTCCCTTTTTATGCCTCTAAAGAGCAGACCAGCTCTTCCCAGTACACCTTGTAATGGGAATTTATGTCACAATGATTATTTTTGATGGCTCCCATCATGCTTCTTTAAGCCTCTTTTCAAAACCAGAGGTGTTTGTTGCACAGTCCTATTTTGGCATTCCTGTCTGATAATATTAGACCCCACTGTAACATTCCCTTTGACAGCAGTGGTTGGCAGCCAAAATAGAAAGTGAACTGGATGGCAAATGGTTTGTGGCAGGAGCAGTCTACCAAATTACTTTGCCTATGTTCCCTAACCTCGCACCAACCCACTTGTATATTAGTACAGGTTACTTATTCATTTATATAGGACGATTAATGTCTTACAACATCCATCTTAACCCATCAAGAGAAAGAAACTGAGAAATAAAAGCCTTCCTCAGTCCATCTGTAGCAGAACTGCTTCCAGTCACTTTTTAAGACTTTCACATTGATTATTTTTTCCTCAACAATCACTTGTTTTAGCCAAAGACTTAAGTCTCAGAAGGAATATATTATTTTTAAAAGGCAAAGATTAGACATTTAGTTAGGTGTCAAATCATGCATCTGTCATGTGCTGTATGGATATTGTCACACTCCTTTATTCTATGTCTTCAGATTGTTCCTCTGTGGCCACAATATACAGGCATATAAACCTCCACATTTGAAAAATTCAACAGTCAGTTAATACTTTCTTCTCTGGTTAGTGACCCACACAAAATAGTATCTTCAGGGTGAGTATTAAAACAATGGGAAAAGCCATCAGTTGCAGCACAGCCAAGGAAATTCTGTTGGTTGAAATTCTTAAGCACAGATAAGAGCCAGGTAACTCTATGTTTGAACATCATGGAAATATTTGGAAAGCAATTTTCAAGCAAGGCACCTATGATTAAGTAGGGCTGAGCACTGAGCACACCCTGATCATTCTTCCAAAAGCCCTCCCACTCCACCCTCCATTTACTTCTGCTGTCCCCTGTGTAGCAAAATGAGGCCAGTTCTAGTGCACAGGGACTTTCCCTGGCAAAGGAAGACGGGAAGGGATTTGATACTTTGTTTTGGATTACTTGAAGAACTGCAAATTACATTTTTAGCTCTTTTTGGGTAAGGTGCCCAGACTCTTTGAGGCATAGGCTACTAAAAATGCTGGCTGAGTTTTGAAAAGCTCTATGCAACCTGGGATGATTCTTTGAGTGTCATACTTGAGACATCTTTAAAGGGGCCCATTTTCCAGTAAAAGCTGAGGACATTTGAAAACCTTTCCCTTTCAGGATGCCTCGATTTGACTGTGGAGAGACATCTGGTATTCAAAGTAGACAAGAAGAGAGAGTATGCTTCCTTGAGCAGAGGAAAGTAAAATTCTAGACATATAACTCCTTTCAGCCATTTCTTTCTTTTCCAATTTCATATTTAAAAGAAGTCATCAGGTTAATCTTAAATTCTTTAAAGGGAAGCAGTGTGCTTAAATTGGAGTCTGTAAATGAGGTTAGAGAGAGAGCACACTGCAGATTAGGCTGGGTTTTTCCATTGATTTGTAATTTGTAAGTGACAACTTGATCAATTCTGTCTCAGTGTGGAGGGCTGGGAACAGTTTTTCTTGTTTTCCATTGTTTGCTGCCAATCCCTGACATGTGATATTCAACTCATCTTCTTGCAAATATCAAAGCAGTATGGGCAGGAGAAACAACCATGTCAAACCAAACAGCCTTCAGTATGGTTGTTGGCTCTGCAGGCGTGCCAGTGCAAGCTTGTGAATGTCACTTAAGTATAGGCTGGTTCTCTATCAAAGTTCTTGTGGTTTCTAACATTTGCCAGCCTTTACTCCATCAGAAGGATTTCAGTTTTGTGTTCTACCCTAAAGTGGGCAAAAGAGTCAGAAATCATCTCTCCTCCCCCGCAAAGACTAGAGTAGAATTAACAACCAGAAATTTAAGTCAGACGCACCCATGAAAAGGAATGAGGCACAAGGTTAGGAAGCCATCCAAAGAATCGTTGCCTACCTCCTTACTAAACTGAATTGAGCTAAAGTCCCTTTTTGCTCAAGAAGACGACTGAAAAGCTGGGGAATAAAAATTATAAGCAAATTGAAACCAGCCATGCCTAACCAATGCTCTACCTTAAATGTGCACAGATCAGTTTCATAAAATATTTCCCCATTCTCTTTTTCCTTCTCTTAATACTTTGACTGTTTCCTCCAGTTGCCCTTTAAACTGCAAAACAAAATGCTTTTACTGACATGGTTTGTAATTTTGAAGCCCAAATCTTAAGCAGCAGGTGCTTAGTTTTAATGAAATTTTTCCATCCCCAAATGTCTGGGATCATCAGTTGCACCTCCCTCCTACACAGCCCCTCACCCTTTATCCTTTGCCATTTGTTTCTGTGGATTTTCATTTAATATATTTCTTCTGCTTTCAGCAATCTGCTTTTTCACTGCAAACTCTTCAACCACTCTTCTTATTTTACCTCATACAATTGGCAAGTGCTGTCTTCTAAAAATCCATATAAAATATGAAAGGTCTTGCTGCCTCTGGTCTTGCTATCTCTGACTTCATTTTCAGCAATGCTCTGTCTCCTTTACACTGCACTGGCAATTTGAAAGGGCCTTAGACTGGTTATAAATATTTGCACTACAGGAACAATTACATTTTAATTGCCACAGGTCCTACGGCTCCTCTGCAAACACACACCCACACACACACACCCACACCCACACCCACACCCACAAACAAAAAAAAACCCCAAAGCCAAAAAAACCCAGCAAATCAAGAAACAAAAAGAACAAAAAAAAAAAAAAAATTCAACTTGAACCAAAATAACAGTTGGGTTTAGTTCATACAATTATTTTGAGCAAGTCTGTGTGTGGGCACATTTTTTCCATACTAACAGGTTTTGTTTCCATTTAATTTTAGCTTTTTGGTTGATTTTCCTTCAATCAATTTTCCCTTATAATTTCCTTTTTTTTTTTGTTGAGGTAATGTAAATTATTTTTACAGGCCTAGTCTTAAGGAAAATTCAAGGAAAAAGCATCCAGACTCAGGTTGCAATAGCATATATAAAAGCATGGATTAAAAGTAGCTGTGTTGAAAAAAATGGGATTCACATACTAACATTGGAACTAGAGATGCTGAAGTAAGTGAATGCCTGCTCTGCCATTGTGCTGGTAGATTGCTCCTGAACACAGTACAATTTAACAAAGTCTAATCATCAGTCTAATCATCAGATTAAAATTCCAGTAATAAGGAACTAATTCCTTGTATCCAGAAAGACCTTTCCAAAGTTTATGTTTTAGTTAGTCCACCAACTGTATCTGTATTTGACTATTGAAGAGTTTCTTTTTTTCATTTGCCTTTCTGTTGGTTATCAGATACACTTACATATCAGTATATAGCTCTTGCCCAAAAAGAAATTACACGCTGCAGAAATGACCAGAACCTTATTTGCTAATAATTTTGACACGAATTTGACTGAAAACTCTGCCTTTTAAAGTATGAATTTGCATTGCTCAGCGGTAAATCACAAGGGCTTACATAGGTTTCTCATAATTAAATTTTAACTGAGCTTTCAGTTAAATCAATTTTCAGTTAAATCAGTTTTCAGTTAAAATTTCAGCATTCTTAACAAGGCAGCCCAGTTTCAGAAAGCCATACCAGCCACTTCCTAATCCACAAAGCTCAGAGGCTATCTTCTGCACTGAAAAATGTTTAATACTAACACAAATACCTCTCACAGATTATTCTGATTCTCAGGCTGATTTCTAAGCCAGCTGTTCTCAGACTGATTCAATGTGCAGACTTCATTTTAAACCAGAGTAATTCCCTAGTTACCTGCCATATAACTAGATCTTACAGGTGTAGGGCATGTTTGTAATGTTTGTTAATCTACTTGCAGGGAAAAAAATCATAAAATCAAATAATTTGTGTCGCTTTCTTGGATTCTAATGTTTTCTTCCCAACTTTCAGATACTCTATCAACAGAAGAATGCCAGGAATTACATCATGCTTTATATATGTACCTGTTACAGATTATATTCATTAATTTCAAAGCCAGATGCTATTTTTGTTTAAAGTAATCCTTGATGGTACATTTTTTAAAAAATATACTATATATGTATTACATTCCAGTAAGAGCAACTGCTTGCTATGAGATACAAAGATTTAAATTTACCTTGATTACAGATCTGTTACATTCTAGCTTTGTTCTTTTCCACATAAGTAGTGCAACTGGCCTCCTGCTCCTCCCAGGGCTTATTCTCTGTAGAGCAGTTTTGGTAAAGAAACAACACCAAATACAAATGAAAATTATGAAAATATATGAAACTCATCAGAAGAAACTAATCATCATCTAATAGTAAGGTCAACCATAGTACAGACTGTTGAGCTGGGAATTCAAACAATTGGATTTTAACCAATCAACTCTGTGATCGCAGGCAAATCATGTTCCATTGCCATATCTTTGTATTTCCTGTACCGTTGTGTTAGACTTGTCTATTTAGATTATGAAATGTTAGGAACTCCCGTCACTGCTTGCTATTTGTTTATACAGTGACTGAGAGAATGGGCTCCACTTTGTATTGGAATGAAATTACAAATAACAATTTTCTGATATTCTGTCTCCCAGAGATGCTTCAGAGAAGTATGAACCACTGTCCCAAGTTATATCTGATAAATTGTGTATTACTCTGTGGTGGGAAAGATTTCTTTCTAATCCAAAATACATCTGTCTTGCCATGCTGCAAGTGATAGTTTCTGGGCAGAAAGCATACTAATTGCAGGATTAAACTCTTAGCTAACTCTTGGGTGGAAACAGTTTCCCATAACGTGGTAGAAAACACATGTTGGCCTCTGTCTGCAAACTCTTGAACATCACAGCCCTGATCTTGACTGTGATATTTAGGTACTCTATTGAACTATGTCTGTGCAATATAATGCAATTAAAATTACATAATAACAAGCTATCAAAAAGTATTATTTAGATTTTAGTGGCTCCAGTACTGCTTAGCCAGGCTTATTTACTCTTTGAAGGCAGAGACAATTGTGCTGAATGTAATGAATTCTGCATCTCCTTCAAATAAGTAGCACACAAACTTAGAGCTGAAAAATTAACTGTAATTACTGCTAAGCATCTTAGGATCATTTTAACTTTACAAAGACCCAGGGATTTGAAGATTTTTAAATCTAAAGTGTATTTTTGCTTATAATATTTTCCTATAATAGTTCTCATTTCTGTGGATGTACACATTATATCCTGTTCTCAAAGGTGAATGACTGACACTGCTGATATGACACAGACCCATTGGCAAGCTTCTAGAAACAGCTGGCCCCCAACATCTTTTCTTCCCATGGGTATGTAGAGCAGGCAGATACCAGACTGCCAAACACAAATGTAGAGGAAATATTTCAGAAATTATTCTGCGTACATCTCATCTTCTCAGGGCTCTCCAGTCAAAAGATATCTTGCTAACAAAACACTAAAATTCCCATATTGTTAAAATGTACTGAAGATGCTGGAGGCAAACATGCTTTTCAAGAAAAGCTAGATTGTTTGATGAAGCTACTTGTTTCAATCTAATTTTTATGGTTGTGGCTGCAGTGCCAGCACAAGCAGTACCACTCAATCAAGAGTTCTCTGTTTTGTAATACTGAAGCAAAGCCCTATGCCAGAAAGCATTAGTAAACTTAAGAGCAAAGTTAGCTGGGTGAAGGGGGTGAATGCATTAGGATGAGGCGTGCAGTGGGTTGTGGCAAGAAATGTTCTTTATGCTCAGGAGATCACAAAAACAGATTTGTGTTTGGGAAAACACAACTCTTCTAGAGAACAGGATTAAGGATTCTAGACGAGAAGGTAATGACTCCCATTCTTAGCTTCTAATCCCAGCACCTTCTAACTCCTCTCAGCCCTTAGCCTAACCAGTCACCTGTTACCACAGAGAGGTCTGCCTTTCCAGCTAAGCCATTTCCATATTTCTCTGCTTGGCACTACTCTTTGGCCCCATTTGCCAGCTCTAACCACATGTGGACAAACCTTCTCCCTTTCACAGAGACCATAAAAGCTAACATAAAAGCAGAAATACATTCATAGCGGTGCAGTACCCAAGACCAGTCTCTGAAAATGGTTTAAAAGTAGATGCTCTTGAAGGCATGTGAGAACACAGGAGGAACATCCAATATTTCCTCATGATAGTTTTACAGCCTCCAGCAATCCATCATCTAGCTCCAGTATCCCACCCTCTTCTTATGCATACTGCCCCATTCTTCCCAAATCCCTCTCCCTAGTCTCCTATTAACCAACACCTACTTGAACATCCTGAGGTTAATCAACACAAGGAACTTAATACACCATGAGATAATCTATCCCATATAGCTCAATTACTCATCAACTTTTAATGCTCTTTTTTGTTCCCAAAGCCCACAACTCCCAACAGCATTTTCCACTGAAGCCTAAACCTAATTCTCACTTGCTCCTTTTCCCACCCCTTCTCCAAAACCATCTACTGACCTTAAATATAGAATACTCTAAATGTTTGATATTCCTCACCATTTACATTTTTCCAGTTTCTTCATTAATCAATGTACTCCCTCACCTATTTCTTCCATAAAGCTGACCAGTTGCATATTGTGCAGTGAAAGCAATGCTTGAGACAGAAAGATTAGCAAGTGTTTCTGACTAAGTTGACCATATTTGTTGAATTCTTCTCTGGATTTCTTAGATCTCTGCAGCTGGGATTTATCCTAAATGATAAGCCAAGTAACCCCACTTTGCAGCATGCACTGCACCAACATGTTTTAAGCAGGTGTAGGAAAATTCAGCAAAGAACTAATGACTCCAGAAGTGCTAACAGAACCTCAATTCATGATGAAAGCTATAACACCAATTTAATACACAGAAAGAATTTTTTGTAATTTCTGTCTGGGTCATCCAGTCTTCTTTAGAGGCCGACCACAAACGAAACAAAACCAGAATCAGATCAAGAAATCAAATACAGTGGACATGTTTCATTTTACATTATTTAGAACTTTCAGGGAAACTATATCATTTATGTATATGCTACAGCAATGTTAGGGTACCACAGACCTCTACATCAGATATGAGAAACAGCCTTTCTTGTCAGGGAAATCCAAGTGTTGTTTTCTTGAGTGACTCAAAGGAAGGACATGGCCAGTGCACTTTATTCACTCTCTTAGGTCAACCAACAGGAATAGACTCTTCTGTGTAAAAAGTCTATATACTCAGTTTCGTAAGCATGGCACTGCAACAGGTTAATCCAGGAGAGCAAATGCTTTCTCTCCATCTTTATTCTCACCCAACTTTGACTCATAACATGTCTAGAGAGAAATAAGACCACAGTTTTCACAAATGACTGCAGAGGAGCCCAGGATACTTCTACTATTAGATCTGACCTGCTTGTGGAAGCCCCAGTTGAAGGAAAGTGCATTCTCTGAATCTCAGTCCTTAATACAGCTTCTGCTGGGTAATGAAAACCAAGAAACCAAATCACTTATCAACTTTGAAAAGTTTGTCCTAATTAGTATTTTTGTGCTCTAGATGTCCTCTTTTATAAAGACTTATGAATCCTTTTGAAAATATACAATATCAGTCCAAATTCTATTAAAATAACTGTGTTTTGCTTGGTTTAGAGAAACAGATCTGTGTGTTCTACACACGTGGAGAACACATCTGATTTGTATGGCATACTTCCCATGACATGTGGAAACTGCTGTTGAAATCTATGGCAAACAACAGCATGCAAATAATCCATACATCTGTACACACAACTAAACCCACAAGTTTCATAGAAGTTGCTCACATTGGATGTTTTTAGATTGAGAAAGACATAAAGTCTTTTTTTTCATTATTTTTAATTAAAGCAGTGATGATTTCCTTAATCCCACTCATACTAACTTATATTTTACAACAAAAACAGGTTTTAGTGGGGTTCAGGTTGAAGTTTTTAAATTAGGCTTTGACTCTCGCTATCCACCATATTTAAAGACCACAAATAGTGATGCTTTGAAATAAGAGATTTAGAACCGGATTTGAGAAATATTTAGTCATTTAAGCATAGTGCAAAATCAGTTTAAAGGATTGTAAAAAATAACTTAGGAACCAACATATTTTGGTAAATCTGGGCTTTCAGATTTTCTGAGCATAGAAATAAGGTCCCTTTCTGAGAGGCCACAAACTGATAATGTCAGGAAAGTAAATCACTGATGACTTAAAATCCTTTATTTGTATTCTGGATAAAAATGTTAATGAAGATATACAAATAATATGCTATTTTCATTACAAACTAGTACCAAGTTGAATATAAACTTTCAGGGAGAAACTGCAGTTAAAGGAAAGTTCTTAAGAAAGGAATAAAAAAGAAGAGGGAAAAGAGAAAACAACCATGAATGTGGGAAAATGCTATCATGATTTAGGAGAAGTGCTTATATTAATCCACATCTGAATCCTCATCCAGATAAATCAATAGTAATAATAGTAACATGGAACCATGGACCATGTGGAAAAATTCCTCGACTGCACTACAGCATTGTGGTATAGGAATGGGAATACATTGAAATCAACATCTTTCCAAGATTTGAAAATTTTAAATTAAGTGTTAGAAACAGTAAAGGTCTGAGGTTTATTTACAGACTGATCTACAAGGTGTGGCATTTCCCTTAAGTGCAAATCAAGTATTGACAATGATACAGCAGTAAGTTCTTCAGAACTGTTAAAAAAGAGGGAAAAACTCTACAGAGTTGTAATACATTCTGCATAAGAATGAATACATGTCATTTATCGTGTGATGAATTCAGTATAAGTTCTTGATCTTACACTCCAGTATAACTATGAGTAATTTACTGAGTAAATTAATTAGTGGCATAAAGAGTTTGATGAAGAAATAAATTCCATAACAGAACATTTAGATTTCCATTTCAGCTGGTTACATGCAGATATGTAAGCATCCTACTTATATACACAGATGTACTGGTGTTATATAGATGCATGCACACTTGCACTTACAATAAGATGATTACAAGATAGATAGATAGATAGATAGATAGATATATACACATACATACACATGCACAGCAGACATACAGCCACTTCCATTTCTAAGACACTGAGATTCTTAGGTGCTTACTGTCCACATGAAGGATATTATTAACAACAGGATGTGTGTGGTTTCAGGTTGCTACCTTCTCAAAAAAGTCTGATCCTTATCGAATAACGTCTTTGACACTCCCAGTACAAATCTGATGGGGAGCAACCATTGGATAGAGACATAAAATTCTAGAACTTGCACTCACTTGCTATACAGCTTTACATAAAACAGTTACTCTGTGAGGTTGTGATCCAGCAAACCATTTCAGCACGTGCTTAAATAACCCAGCCTCCTCAGCTGCAATGAGTGATGATGCTATTTGCTGAATTAACTCTTAGGTTATTATGAAGATCTCAGTAACACTAGCATGGAGAGAGGAAGTTTTTAGAGCAGCTAGATCATCATAACCAATATGACCAATAAACTTTCCTTAGAACAACAATAAACTTTTTCTGTGATCCACACCAATCTGCCTGGCTGCAACAGTCTTGAGAACTTTACACTTAGTGAATACCTTCTCTTCGTGGTGTGTGTCCCACTCAGACCTAATCTCCATACTGTCCACAGTCTGGCTAGGCATGCCACTGTCTCATTTGCACTGGTATATCCTGTTTTCTTTCCAAAACAAACTAGAACAAGTGAGATCAAGGGGCAATGAGAGTGCAGACCACAGAGAGTGGGGATGTTTAGCCAGCCGCATCTGTGAGCTCTGAATGTTCCTGCGTTGTAGACTCTTAGAGATCAGATATAAAGAGCAGGAGAAGAGGCAGTGATAGACCAGAGCCTAGAACATGTCATTCCTCCTCTGCAGGAAGGAAAGAATGGCTCAGTGATGAGTAGGTATTCAAGGACAATACATTCATTTATTGTGACCTTAGGCAAATTTCTCTTTGTCCCTGTGAAATGGGGATAACAGTTCTTAAGTGGTTCCCAATATGAGGTTTATGATTTTATCCATTGCTTTGATGAAATGATAACAGAGCCATTAAAGTATCTAAGGCAAAACAGAGCTGTATTGTCCACTTAAATTTATGAAAAAAAAAAGTTAACATTGGTACAAATGAAAAGCCAAACTTTTTTAAAATTTTGTATGAGTTAATTACTACTTGTGACAAAAATGAAATAGACTGCTATGATTACTAAGGGCATACTGCAATGCCAGAATGGACATTTCCTTGCTTATTTCAAAGACAAAAGCAAGGTCACTTTGAGCATTTATGCCCAGGAATTAGCCATCTCCTGTGGAGAACCAGTTCTAAGAAAAACCAGAACTTTATTATCAATACCAACTGAAAGTGCCAAATTATTTAGAGACAAGGGAAACTGCTATCTTTTTGATGCAGGCACCTAGTCAGGAACATGCCTACTACCTGCCTACTAGATCAGAACAGAGTCCTTGAAGTGATTTTATGCAAGTAGCTTACAACTGCTTTCAGATGGATATGATTTAATAACTTTGAGAATAGGCTTTTAGCAATTCAGATCGCAATGGCTGTGTTTCTGTCATACATGAAAATGGTCTAATCATCATGTTTCAATTAACACCTCTTACAGCACAATTTACTGTCCTTGTCTCAGTTTCCTCTCAACATACAGACAACAGATTCTGAAAAGGATCAAATATAAAGTCTTCCAAAGGACTCCTTGTAAAAGAATGAGACACTGAAAGCAAAGAAAATGAACCTTCATTTTAGCAGTGTGCCTTTAAGGCATTAATAACAAAGGCTAAAACAGCAACAGGAAACTATTCCAAACTGGTTATGTTTAGCTGTTCTAATTCTGTGTACTGCCCCAAGGAATTTGAACACCCACTGAAACCAAGGATCTTCCTTTACACAAGAAGACATAAAACATAATCCCATCGACTTTGAGGCAAGTTACTTCCAAAAGATTAGCTAGAGCGATTTATTTGCAACAGGTTTCCTGCAGTATTAACTTTTCACTACAAGTACACACTGTTTGTCTTTTGCAAAACAGTTCCACTTCTTTTTCTATCAGAGGGCCACCAGTCCTTCATGCCAGGATTTCATAAAATTAATAAATCTACTTCCATAATCCTTGGTGCTTTTACTGACAAATGTAATAAACTACAGGATGCAAAACACTGCAAGCCTACTGGGATTCACTTTCTTTTTTTTCCTTGACAAGCTTTACAGAGTAGCGCATGAGACATGCTCATGTGCTGTAAACCTAATCCTTAGCAATTTCCTCTTTTCCCAAATAACCCAAGTATTTTATGAATAGTGAAGGATTTCCTTTATCAGACAACACTTGTTGTTTGTTTTGGGTTTTTTTCCCTATGTGAGTTCTTCTCAAGGAAATACACTTTGAAACAATTGTATGTAGACTTTTTAAAGGTATGCTTCTAAGGAATCAGGTAAAACTTGACTGAAAAGGTATCCTACACTTTAAACAGAACTGAGAAGAAATGAGAGAGAGAACTGAGAGAACTGAGGCCAAACCTGATGGGACCTACAACCAAGGGAGTCTTCCTAATCCTCTCACAGCAGGCATTTCAGTGCCACTTTTTATGCTTTTATCTCTGTAAAAGATTTGCCTTTCTTTGTTGTTGTAAATCACACATAGATTGATTTTTCAGCATTGATGAGCCAGCGAGGTCACATAGGCTCCTAATATTTTCTGTTCCTAGTCCTCCCCAAAATTTGGGTGCCCACCACTCCACCTGTAACAGAAGGTGTTGCCCTACTCATAGAACAGCCACACCTATATGCCTGTCTTCTGCAACTAGGCCTGCACCTCTGCCTCTGACTCCATCCTTTGCCTTCTGGAATTTTAGCTGGCAAGTGTGCTAGTGCATACACACAGGCCTACAGTGATGTGGTGTCAAGTTATCTTGTGGAAACAATGCTAACACAATGGAAATCAAAATATACTACAGCATTGATCCATCTGCTAAAAAACTCTGATTTTTTGCTACAGAAAGAGCAGTCTGAAATACTGCTCTTCAGGAAAAAGCACATTGGTTCGTATCTCCTTCCTGCTACCCCACATAACGGCTCTAGTCACAGCTTTACCTTATCCTTCTGCTGCTGAGAGACACCCTTGATTTGCCTGGGAAGTGGGGAATAGGGCATTGTAAGCACAACTAGTCCATTATTTCTTGTTTATTCTGAAAGGACCAATAAAAGGATAAACACAAATCTTGGCTGGAATAACTGTAACAAAAAACAGTTAAGTATGTTTTTTGACATAAGAAGACATCTTATGTCTTAAGATAGTCTAAAACTCCCTCTTCATCAAGAAGAAAGACTGCTCAACATTTCCTTAAACTGACAAGCAACACTTAAGAAATTAATCAAATTGAAACAATTTTCATTTTGCTATACATCCAGCTCCAAATTAAATATTACAGGAGCACTGAAAATCAGAAGAAAATGCCCCATGAGGCATAGAAAACAATTAGTGGGCAAAAAAGGAAATGTATTCAGTGCACCCCTCACCCTAGAAGTCCAAGCCAATTACAGTAGAAATAGTCAGTGATTCAGCACAAAGGTTCCTTGGCAGACTAGTGAGGAAAAGGCACAACTCCAGCTGGGTCACTCAAAGGAAAAAAAATGCAATAGTGCATCATAAGGGCAGGATTTGAGTTTGCAGCCCTTAAAAGGGGGGGCATTTAATTCAATTCATATAATTTCTAAGAGGACCTTCTTCATTTACATTTGCTCTCAAAACATAAACCTAAGAGTCATTTGCAGTCACAGGGTCAAAAAATCCTGCAACCATCAAGGGAAATTTAACCATCAGGGATTCTGTCATCCTTTTCCCTGAAAAAAAGAGGAGGGCCAAAAGAGGAGCTTCAGGTAGCTGCTCTGAAGACATGTTGAAGGAGTCTTGATTTTAACTGATGACAGAAATAATCAGAAAAGGAAGCTTGGGCGTTGTTTGGGGTTGTTTTTTTCTTTTTTTTTTCTGACAAGGGAGCCAAAATTTTGGTCATTGTCAGAGACAAGACAAGATGAGATGCAGACCTTCTATCTGCCATAGACTGAGAACTACAGTTCTTGAGTATGCATGAAATATTTGTAAAAGTAATCTTGGAAGAGCTATAGATTAGAAAAATTATAATGGAGAAGATAAAATAAAGGAAGGAATCAAAAATGTGGAGAGAGTGCACAGCTATGGAGGCAAACAACAAAAAAAAAAGAGTTAACTGTTTAGGACCCAAAATATTAGAGAGAGCAGGAGGAGGAGAGGAGAGTTTGATGTTAAAAGTGATGAAAAGATGACTGAGATGCTTACCATTGAGATTCAAAAAAAAAGCTGGAGCAAGAAGATGGAAGATATGAAGCAGAGTCGTCAACTGCAGCTGAGGAAGTTCTTATGATCACAAGAATTTTTCAAAATGTTCTTAGCCAACTGTGGTTGACTGGGTGAATAATGCAGTTAGGAACAGGAATGAAATAACTGAGCTAAGGGACAGTGTGGTAGAGGCCAACAGCTGATTTGACAAAAGACAGCAAAAAGAAAAAAGCTAATTTGAATGGATTGTGTCTGAAAAAAATCAACTGCATGGGCTTAAGCTTCACACAGAAAGAAAAGGAAAAGAACTTCAAGACACATTCTCAGCTTCTGCAGTTGTCCAAGAAGTGCTTTTAGCAGTGAATTTTTCTTAAAGATAAAGGTGTAGACAGAAAAAATATTTGTCTTTTAGGAATATTTTAAAAGCATATGTATGTATGATATTTGCCTAAAAATAAAAAGATAACATTAAAATAAAAGCTTTTACTGTTTAAAAAACTACCCCAAACAAACTCCATGTCTTCTTACCCTTCTAAAAATAGAACCACAAAATACCACAATACAAATACTGTTCTTGTAAAACTATTGTCCTTACAATGATACCAATGGTTCCAGAAATGTGAGGTTCATTAATTTTACAGTCCAGTTGGAAGAGTATGTGCATGTGTTACAGTTCCACAGCACTCATATAAAAAATTTAGAACATAACCATTTTAAGGTGATACTGTCAATATTTAAATAAATGCTAGATCTCTTACTTTTTCAATACTATTGTGTCAGATATCACTTGGCAATTTTGTAACTAAAGGAGAACAAGGGTTTTATTTCCTACTGCTCCAACATGGACTGCCTGCAGAAAGTAGGTTTCACAGAAGTTTTCAGATGAGGCTGTGGAATCTCCATCCTCGAGGTTTTCAAGGCTTGACAGACAAAGCCCCAAGCAACCTGGTCTGAATTCAGCACTAAATTCAGCCTGCTCTCTCCAGCAGGATTCCAGAATGCACAACATCCATTATGAACAATTTCAGTATTTATCTCCTGGCAGATTGTCTTGGTAATAGATCCCTAGTCAAGCATGGTGTTCATGATTCACTTGAGCAAGTAAGAGGAAAGAACATGTAGAGTAAACCTGGTATTTGAACAACTTCATTTGATGAGGGGGTAAGAGTGATAAACTCAGTATCTGACACAGGGAAATGGGGTAAAATCTGACAAAGAAATAGCAAGAGGATCACAAGTAGTCTCCATCAATGTTGTCTTCTGTATTGCTTTGTACAGAACTTGTGTATCACATAAAAGATTTAAAATATGGTGTTATATCACTTTTAATAAGATTCAGTTCTACCTGTGTCCTGGTTCTGGCCAGGACAGGGTTAATTTTTGCAGTAGTCTGGAGGGAGAAGGGCTAGGACCTGGAGGTTATTCTCTACCAGCTCAGGCCATTGCTGGGGCAGGGGAAAGGGACTCTGTTCCAGGGAGAAGGGGCTCCTTCCAGTTGAGAGAATGTGGCAGAGGGAGTTGTCTGGTATTGTCTATTATTGAGCGTATTTTCCATGTGAATATTTTCTTTTCTTATACCCTCTGTCACTAGCATTGTTGCTGTTAATGTTTGTCTTCTGACCTCAGTGCTGTTTCCAGTAAATTGTTCTACATCTCAACCTGTGATTTTTACCTTTTGTTCCTCAGGTTGGAGGGAGAGACCATGGTTTTAGTGGGAGTACTAAATTGGAGATTACCATTCCTAAACCACAACAACCTGCAATGTATGAGATTAACTGACTACTTTTCAAATTGATATTTTCAACCAAATAAGGCTCTTCCTGCTTTCGCTGCAGGAAAATGTGAAATATGGCTTAAGGTTTTCCAAGGTGTCATGCAAAGCTGTTATCTTGAATCTCAAAAGGCTTATGAGGCCTGCAGTCCTTTCCCTTTTGCATGGGGGAAATCAGAGTGGGTGAAGTATCTCATTAGCAGTAAACTGTGATTCTGAAGACCTCCTGGATGTCCCTGTGTCATCCTTAATTGTACAGCTGAGGCCTTTTCCAACAGACTTGGTTTCAATCAGGCCAGTAAGCAGTGCCTAAAAATCAATACACTTTTTAGAAGCACTTCAACCATGGCATGCAAAAATCACTTCTTAAAAATGCACATATTTTAGATATACGAAATACTTGCAAACCTGAGAAAACAGAAATACGTAAGCCTTCAAAAATGATAATTTTTCAGATTTTCTCTCTGCCTATGGATATAAATTGCCCCTGCAATATGGCACAAACATTAAACTTTCAATTGGAAGAACAATTCTCAGCCACCTCTTTCATAAAAACCTGTCAATCATTTGTAATGTTTTTTGACTGATAAATAATAGAGCTGCTTCACTGAGCAATTTAAGTAATATTATTTACAGCTGGAAAAAAATGGGAACAGCCTAGTGAGGCCAAAAAATATGATACATTCATGCAAACAAAATTAGATTTGTAATTTTTTTGCCATTAGTTTGAGAAGATAAAGGATAACCTTTTCAAGTTTTACTTTGCTTGGCATAGCATTTATATTTTCAAATTAAAGATCTTGAACACAGAACTTCATGAGTGTTAATAAGTTTCAGTGCTATTGCTGATGTGCTGAGACTAAATCCAGATGGAACTACTGAAGTATTGCTGTATTTGGAATGTTTATGCACAGTCTTTTAAAACAGCATTCAGTGACACTTAATTTTTTTTTTAATCATGTGGTGTCAAATTATACACCACTGTGCAAAAACTTGTTAAGCAGACCCTTGAGAAAGCATCTTTGCAGTTTTTGGGGTGCGTTTGGTTTGGTTTGGTTTGGTTTGGTTTGGTTTGGTTGGTTTGTTGGGGTTTTTTTAACATGGATTGGTGGGAAGAAGGTAAATCTGCGACTCTGACATTTTCCTCTACAGTCCCAACTGCTGTCCTCCTCTGTACACCAGATACCTTTGCAGTCTTGGTGGCTACAATAATGAGAGTACCCAGACATGGAGAGGAGCTGGCAGCTAGGACTAGGCAAAAGACCATTCCTCATGTTGGCCTTGCTCTTCTCAGCTCTTCTCAGAGAGCACAAGGCAGAGAGACATTTCAGCTACCTGTTTGTACAATTATAAATGGTTTTCAAATCCTGCGTTTTGACCTCAGACTTCCATTGGACTAAATCTGGCCACTGCATAGCATGTCTCAGCAAAGCTTCCCCACAGGCAGTGGAGCCCTTCTAATGAACAAACAGGGCTACTCTCCAGTAGTGGTCAATTCCTATGCTGCAATGCTTCCAGAATCACCACCAAGGGGGTCAGGAAGAAGAAAAGTTAAATAAGGGAAACATAGTAGATCCATTGTGTTCTGAACCTCCTGCCATTTTCCATCACTTTTGCATCAAAAAATGGAACATTTGAAGGCATCTTCAGGGTACATACTTGTTTTGAGTTATTGCTATTGTTTTTTAAACTAGACAGAGGCTCAGCTGAACCAAGAAGTGCACAGACAACTAGAAGAAAACTACTCTTAACTCAAAGAGTTCACAGACTGAGTTTACACTACTGAATTGGGCAGCAGTAGAGTCCCAAAATATGGCAAAAGATATCAAAACATCTGTATTAAAATGAAAGGTGAAGTAAATAGGCAGAAAATGCTCAGCTTTTCTGCATAATCCAAGGTCTATGTTTAACTCCTAGCAGACAGAATCTACTCTTTTGCACCTCACACTGCTCCTTAAGAGATAGTTTATGGGAGAAGAATATATTGTCAAATCACCCATGAGGTAATCTCTTCTGTACCTTTTACCTTCACTACCAGAAGCAACTCAGGAGTTTCTCAGAAAACTGATCTTAGGTGAGTAACTAAAATATTCATAATAAGAGCTGCAACCATTTGCTCTATGCTGACTTGTAATATTTCAATGTTTTTTCATGATTTTTATCAATTTTTGCTCCTGTATTACACTAAAACAGAAATGTTTCATCTAATTGTATTTAAGAACAGCTGGAAACTTTGAAGGGTTTAAGTAATGAGAAAAAAAAATTCAGAGAGGCTACTTATTGCATTGTACAAATAAGCTGACACATTACAAGAACCATCCATCTTGCATTAACAATAGGTATTTGGATCCTCTCTTCTGAGCCTTCTACCTTTTAGGAACTCATAGCAAAATAAAAATATAAATTCATTAATCATCTGTGTGCTGGAGGACATTAAAGAAGTAATGCTTGCCCCATTATATCTTGACCTAAAAATTATGGTTTTTTTTCCAAGAGCAGGAGAAGCCAAGAGTACCAATTATGGTCCTCTCATTTAAACAAGATAGCATCTTTCTCTGATCAGACAACCCAAATGCATGCATGAAACCACTCTTTAACAGTTACAATGAGTGTCAGTAATTCTGAATTCCAAGTATGAAAAATGTATGTAACTTAGTTAACAATGTATACAGTAGATGCAACCACAAATAATTGTTTGCCTCGTAAAAATTTGGAATATGAGGAAAAATAATATTTCTCAGCTGTGGTACTGGCTGTGGTTTTAGTTTGTTTTGCTTTTCCATTAGGAATCTGGTATTTGTGGCTGACATTTTTATTGCATTAATGGCAGGAAACAATATGAAAAGAATGCAGACAGAAGTGGAAAACATTAGCAGAAACATTTAGATCCACTGCAGGGACATTCTAATTATGATGGTGAGTAATAGACATGTAGCAGAAAAGGCCAGGTTCAGTAAGTGTACATGGAATGTGCTTCACATTTTAAATTTGAGTTTCAAGTCTAAAAAGCTGAAGACTTGCAAAATGTTTGAGAACCTTTGCTCTCCATTTTACTAGCTAAAACTTCAGTTCTGCAAACTACGAAGTACAATAGCACGAGACAGCAAAAATTTAAAGCCATAATCTAAGTGGTATCATCACACAGCTTCCCAGAAAGTCTGATTATTAAAAAACATCTGGGGTTTAGCCTTCAATTTAAGGTGCTGTTGGCTGTTTTGTTTGTCTTTGAAAAGACTGTCTGAGTTTCTGGCATTTGCAGCTAAAGGCTGAGGCATGATGAAAATTTGGGGTCAATGTGTCATGCTTAATTTGTTGTTATAAGAAGCACAGTATATTCTGTACTAATTGCACTTACTGCCATATTTCTTTTCGGTAAAAAGCAACAACAAAAACAACATCACTGTTTAGTTTTACTCGACAATGCAACAGATCTTGCCATTTGCTGAGAAACTGAACAGACAAAAAAACCCTTATCACATAATTTGTGTACAATTGGAGATGCATCTAGTTTTGTGTTGTTAAATTAGGACCAGATCTAACCACCAGTGAAGTTAACAGAAGACTTCCCCTTACACTTCAGCAGGCATTGGATTAAAGCATTGTTTTTTGGTGAGTCACAATTTTCTACAGCTGTCATTTTATCAGTGTTGCAGACCTTATTTGTGTGTTTCAATGCACACTTTCTTCTTATTTTGAGCTTTGGATGTTCTCTTGTGGGCTAGGAAGGATGGCTTTTTCAGGAACTGATATATTTATTTTTTGAAGACAACTGAATGTGAAATGTATTGAACTAAATATAAGTTGGTTCAGCTGCAAAGGTTAGCAGCTAAACTGTGTAGAGTGGCTGCAGTTGGGTCCTACAAACACGTAGAAATTGTATTAACTGTATTAACACGTATTAACTGTACCTAGTGACCAGTCCCATAGGTTCAAAGGGGACCTACTCACTTCAGGAGTTACTGATGTGCATGGCTGTTTGCAGGATCAAAGCCCCACTATGAAGCAGAAAGAAAACATCCCCTTGGAGGGAGCTACCAAACAGAAAATGCATGAGGAGTAAGAAACAAAGAGATATTTCAAGATGAGGTACTGCACTGAGAATAGATGAGTCATGGAAAAGATGCTAAGTGATTCATTAATAACAGAAGCTTAGCCAATAAGGAATGTACAAGTATGAAACTAATGACTGTGCTTTTACAATACTACAAAACTATTTGCTTTTGTAAACTTAACATAGGAATAATTTTCTCCCATTCTGAAAATTTATTATGCAATTAGTTGTCACTTTAATAAACTATATACACGGCTGTGATAACGGTGGCTCAAAATACTAAGGACTTTACAGTTTTTGTTTTAAAAAAGAAAAACACTAGGAACTTCAAGTCCTGCCAATTTTTCCTCCCTGCCAAGTCCTATTAGCATAAATGAACAGTTTATTTTAAGAAATGTCTGATAAATTACTCTACACAATCGGTAATGAGGGTACTGTCAGCAAAGGAGAATCATTTCCAAAATTTATTTGGCACAAATGAGTAGTTGACTAGCTCACAACCATCTTACATGGCCTGAGGCCGTGTTTTATTCCATAAATCTGCCTGACCTCTTCAGGGTGAAAATTAGTGATTCTATAGAAAAGGTAGCTGGGCAAACCTGGTCTGTTGCTGCATTTTCTCCTTTTTAAGAAAAATTAACACATTCAAACCATCTATTTCAATAGCTTCCTCTTTTTTGGCATACTGAAGCGCCAACCTAAAGTTACTGCCATAGGTTGTATGTTAAAATTGCACATCTTTTAAATCACAAATTACAAGAAACAAAAACATGAAGACAAGAATTATACCATTTCTTAAGAAAAAAATGAGAGGCATGAGTCTCCATCCTGATTCAATTAATCTCAACATCAGCGTGTTATCTAACAAATCAATTCTTTTTTCTTTTTAGAATATAGTTTCAAAACTAGAGAGGAATCCCTTGGCATGGATTATTGTGTCAATTAGCAACTGAAGCCAATAATCATTCATCATCTCTTCTAAAGAATCCCTGGTAAAAGTCCCTAAATACTTAATCATCATTGCTATGGAATTCATTACATTAAAGCAGGGAGAAAACCTTTCAAAGAAATAATTTAAGATAATAAGGTTTTTAAAAAGAGCTCTAAGAAATCACTTATGCTCTGCTCTCCCACCACTGCAAATTACTTCCAATTGTTATTCCTCTATTAAAAAAGTTTGATTGTTACCGATTTGTCCAGTCTACTCTTCCAAGTCCCAAATGATAGTTTTCCCACACTCCCTTGCAGACTGCTTGACTAGTTCAAATATTTTTTAGTTCAGTTTTCAGAATATTTTTAATATAATTTAATCTGCACATCTTTGTGTATCATCTGCCAAGTTCTTCACATCTAACAATATGTTATATATGTAGTTAAACATTTGTTTCTAAATACAATGTCTAACACAATATGAATATGCAGGCAGTCTATATAAAATACAGACAAAGATAAAAGGCCCCACAAGTCTAGTGAAGTTTCATAGGAAAAGAATACACACCAACAGCCTCCCAAGAGGTCTGATGTGAACCCCAATCTGCTTGTCAGTGCACAGCTGTGGTGCTGTTAGTGAGATGTTGCACTATCTGCCATTTGACAAGGAAGCAAAGGGTCTGGAGAGCTGAAGAAAGCACCCTGAGTGCAGGAGGGTGCTGTACAGATCACTTCAGGGGCTGAACCCACACACAGTGGCAGACAGATCTAGAGGAAAAGTTGTCCATGACACATCCAAAGGTATCCATAGCTACTATTAAATCCAGAGTGGGCTAACAGTCATGACACTTTGAGGCTTTTGTTCAACAAGGAGTTTCAGCCCTGAGATAACTGTGAAAAAGCAGTCTCTAGCAAGGTTTGCAAGGACAGTTTCTCTTCTCTGGGAGAAGGATTTTAGCCATGGTAAAGTTTTCATTCTAAGAAACATATACATGTTAAAATGCAGCCTGAAATTTCAGAAAGGTTTCTCTCTGCATAAGTGTATCTGTGTGAACCAGCAAGAAATTATGTACTCAGAGACTCTAAAATCTCTTAAGCTTTCTCACTTTTCTATATTAAGTTGATTCCAGGCAGCTGCCTAATGAAATGCTTCTTTTCCAGAGTGAGGTTCAGAACACAAAACTTTACTTAACCTGTGTAAAGGACACACCACACGCTTTCTCAGAGCACTGAGGAACAACAGAGCAAACCTGCCAGGTCAGACTGGCCTGGAAGGCTGCATTTCCTCTCTCAAGCACAGGATTTGACATCAAAAGGGAGGAATGTTCTTCACTTTTTGCGTTTTATCGTGATGTTGCAAAGGGTACCGGGGATAAGCAGAAACAAAAGCATCTGAAGTGCTTTCAAAGATTTTTTTTTCCTAGTGTTATGTAAGACTCTATAGACAGCTTACAGGTACACTGTAATGGAATGGTAGGAACATTTACACCACAGCAGGGCTGTGTTCTTCTGCAGCTACAGCTGTACAGTCACCAGTTCTGACCACAGAACACCTTCAAAATGGCCTGCAGAATAGTTCTGTTGAAACTCAAGAGTATAACTTAATGTTGCCATTGCCAGGGCCATATGTAATTTTATTTTACTTTTCCTTCAAGCAAACTATAACAATTTTTGAACTGAATGAGTTTTTGAGCTTCTGTTGGCATCAAGATTATAGTAATTGCTTTTTTTTATACTTCCCTTTTTATCACTTATTTACTTTGATTTGGATTTTGATTTTGTATGGGTACTATCTTCAGATTTCCCTCTGCTATCAGTAGCCTTTAGTTTCTATTATTGCTGCAAGTGGATTTTTGATGGCTGAACCAGACCTATTCATCTACACAATGGTATCAAATCATCAACTTTTTTACTGATTTTTTTACTAGTTCATTGCACTGTTTATTGTTTCCTTTTTGCACGGTAGACTTGATTTATCTGTGCCAAGGTAAAAATTAGGAAGTGAGATGGTAGAGTGCAGGGAAAGAGATGCAGGAATGTGAAGGCTGAACAATGCAAAGTGAGAACTATTCACCAGTACTGTTCTTGCTTACAAGTTCTTTATTGCCAGATTGTCTCTCCTGTTGCCCTTTGAGCATCCAGTCTAATGTAACCCATTTAGAGTTAATTTTGAAGTCTATTGCCAGGTATCCTAAGTTTCAGATAGTCTGGTACCATCTTTGTTTATATATCCTCCAACAAGTCATACAGCAGCTGCAGCAGAAAGCTTATCTTTTGGTTTTATTCTTTTATTTTTCTTTTTTTTCTTCTTTGTATTTTTACCAGGCCTGATATTTCATGAAGCTGTGCAATGTCCTGTGGTCAGTCAGAAGTCTGAGCACCTCAGATTGCTATTTCTTTGCTCCTGTCTGGGCATACTGTCTTGGTTGACATTTCATTCAGATCTATATTAGTAGGTCTGAAGTGTATTTCAGGCACACTGTAGCACCCTCTAAGTCCTCTAGGACTGATGTTAGGTCTCCTTCAAAAAAAATATATTTCGCATGTACAGTACATTCCAGAGTAACTTCCTGTCATAAGTGCCCCTTCAGACTGCCATGGTTGGTACACAAGCTGATTTACTACTGCCTGCCCTTCAGGGGGCTGTGTGAAGCCCATCACTGCAGATGCAGATTTTGTCTTATAAAATCATGTCTGATTTTCTGGAAGGCATGTCTTCTTGAGTGCATCTATCATATGCAGGGATTTTCTTGGGAAGTGCCTTATTTTCATACTGTACTGCTAAAGTTTTATGAAGAAACAAACCCGAGTACAAACTCACAGTGCTGTCCACGTTCCTTCAATCAGATTTTGGGCTAGTGCTGAAAGGTGAAGTGAGGGAACTGCATTTCAGAAAGCACGGTTCTGTGTTTCCTTTTTGCTTCCTGTCTTTAGTAAATGTTCTGGGCTGCTTGGTGTGCATTAGCACTGTGCCTAAGCTCCTTCAGAACAACATAATTTTGCTTTAGCTGCCCTCTAGGTAGGGGCAGTATCTCCTAATTGTTTTAAACACCTTGGTTAATTCCAGAAAAAAAATCACTATGTCTAATAAACATTGGACTGTTTTAAGTGCTTTCCTAATCACACTGACTTTTCCAGGGTCTTGCTGACATCTCTCCAGAGAAAACATAGTTTTACTCAAGTTCTACATGTCTACATTCAACTTCATATTTTGCTTATTACATAGTGACACTGTCTCTTTTGTCAGATCATTAATTTTTAATAGCTCTGTCATCAGCTTCAAGCCACATGTTTGGGAATCCTTCCCAGCTTCAATTTACATTGCAACACCTTAGAAGTTGGGCGCAGGTCAAAAGCATTTACACCAGGCCATTATCTTCCAAAAGGTGTAGTCAGTGTTGTCACATGGCTCAAATCACAGGGTGGTAAAAGTCTTAGCCTGACAGAGGTGTTAAATGGATGATAGCTTACAGAATCTAGTGCTGACATACATACATACAATCATATGCTTTGGTGTTTGGCTAAATGAAGATCCTCAGTTTACTCCAAATTTTTCTCAACAGAGAAGGTTTTATTATAGGCTCTAAAAGTTTCAATAGACATAATAATGTCAATTCATGTAGAGTTATCAACTATTTGTTATTACTCTGCCATTATCAAAAACTGAATTTTAGTCATCTCACCGTATTGAGGCTTCTTTCTGACTTCATTTTTATGTGTCTGATTCCCTGAAATATGACGGTACATTTTCTGAAAAGAAGAACACACACAGAGAACACTCTCTCCTCTACCATGCTTAGGAAATTAATACCTTGTGTATATAACATCTCTTGATTGTCAAACTTTTTCTCCATAGGCTGCATTTGCTGTTTGGCTTCAAATACCTGCATCATGATTAATTCTCCAGATAAAAGTCGTCCAGCTTGGTAGGATTAGGCTGCTGATGGCTTCACCTTCCAGCTGGAGTCAACTGATAGAACAGTTCTGAAAATAAACAGGCTGACATCGTTCTCTGCATCCTTCTGTGCAACTGATTTATCTGGACTTACGCAAGACAACCAGAAGACATCTTTCTTTTAACTGTAATCTCTATGTCCTCCATATCTATTAACACTTTCTCTATTTCCCAAGCTACAACACACTAGACAGAAAGTCTTGCTATGCTCTCTGCTTTTTCTGTGTTTTTGCTGGGAATCAGACAGGGTTTGTACTGTCTTGTGTATTGTTTCACTCAGTACATACTTGTACAGTCTGTTTCTGTCCTGTTTCTGAATTTCCTTTAGTTTGTCCCTGATCTGTACTGATGACACTGTTTTGATCCTCTTGCTAGACACCTCAGCTGCCCTTGCCATTTGAAGAAATTTTTCTGTTTCTTTCAGCATCATCCCCTATATGCTGGAATAATTTCCCCCATATATGTTTCTGTCTCTCATTAAGTGATCTTTTATATCTCCAAAAGTACATGTGGATGCCAGATAGTGTGACTGTGAGGAAGGCATATATTGCCCCTTATGTTTCTTGGGTTCAGATAAAAACACAGTCACATTCCTTCCAGGGTCACAGTATAGCAAATAGTTTTATTAGCTGCTACGATGTTTTAGGTATTATTTGTACCAACTATGTCTCATTCACTTCTCTTTTTCACCAGAAGTGATAGTAGAAATGTTTTGTTATACATTTCTCATCATTACACTCCCAGCCAATGCTTTATTCACTGTATATTAGTACTGTTATGCTTGAGTAAGGATATTTTAATGGGAATTCAGATTTATTAGCGGACTTAAAGTTTCACGGGTATTCACTGCCTCATGACTGCTTCTTTTCTCTCTTTAAAGCTCCTGTTTTGTCTTTCAGTAATGCTTTATTCTTGTTGTTAGTGTCACCTGACTGACTATCGTATCACACTGTTCTTTACTGCATAAGGCAGGCAGGGAGTGCCCCACATCTGAGAAGTCCAGTGTACTCTATTACATTACTTGCAGAGATCATTCAACTGCCATTAACATCCCAGACACAAGCACACAAACTAGCTCTCTGGTGACTTCTCAACATCCATTTTTCCTCTTAAAGTCCATGCTTCTCTGTGGCAGCTCCATGTCTTGCTCAGCAAGGATAAACTTTTGAGAAGATCAGAAAATAAGAATCTAATGAGTTTCTCTATACTGGTAAAGTAACAGATGACTTCCCTACACCACATGCTGCCTCACAATAATGCTATCTTTATTCCATGGTGGCTCCCCATCCTCTCTTAAGAAGTATTCCAACAATTTATTTTAAACTAGTTGCTGAGAAAAATGTTTCAATTCTTATACAAAGCACTGAAAGCTGAGTGTAAGACAAACTGTAGAAGAATATCTCCCCTGGAACAATAAAACAGAGGTTTTGCCATTCAGGACTTTGAACACTGCAGCCAGAACCAAGGGGTGAAGCCAATGCACAATGTCACTGACTGATGACAGCCCCTAGGACAAGCAGAATAAAAGGGGTGGGAGGGAATCCCCAAAAGATCGCTTCCTTTTTCAGCTATTTGTGCATCAACTACTCTGCTGCCCTGTAATTTCTGTGACCTCCAAGCTTCCCCAGGATTATGAATACCTCTTGTTGACTTAATTGGCAGAATAAAAAGAAACATCTGCCAAACTAACCCAGTGTCTTAACCTCTAATGGTCTCGGACACACTATGACTGTGAGAGAGAATAATGCATTTTCTATGAAAAAGCCTGGAAGAGATCCTTCCACAGTTCAGGGAGACATTTCCAGTGTAAATCAAAGAACCAATATACAACAGAAACTTCATAAAGGCTGGCTTGTGGTCAGGTGCTTATCTAATATGGCTTGTGGAATATATCCATAATACTAATGCTAGGCTGGAATGGAAGGATGGAATTAAGTTGATAAAATAAAAAGTTCAGGCCTTTCTTTCTTGCTAGAAGATAAGTTTTGAGGGAGGTAAGTAGACACACAGGTGGACAGAAGGTCTAAGGAAGATGTAAATGAAGAGGTTTTTAAAATAGAATAGAACAAAATAGGATAGTTGTATTGGAAGGGACGTACAGATATCATCTCGTCTAACTGCATCACCACTTCAGATGTCTAGTGGAGGGCCAGATTGTGCTGCTGTACACTGTGCATGGAGCTGACTCCAGCAAGGTACTAATGGGTAGAAACCTCATTAAAGGATTTCTCAGGCTCCATTTCTCAGGCTTTACTGTTATCAAATGTAGGAAACAAGGAAGTTCATAGTCAGATCTTGTGAGTTTAGATTTCAGAAAAGCATGAAGAAATGTAGGTTTCAATGTCCACCTAATCTGGATTTCACGGCATTCATGTGGCATAAGAAGGTCTGTCTCATGGTATAGGTCTACAGCCCTCATCCTCCCCACCAGCTGAAGCTCTGACAGAAGAGACATGCCCTACATCAATAAACACTCCTTGCATGAAGACCTGCAAACCAGAAATAGGTACCACCATGTCAGGTGGAGTGCCATGAGTTTCTGCTCCACTTTAGAACTATCAGAGTAGGAAAATATTCCCAGAGGCATGAATGGATCACAGGATGACTGTAAGCTATGAATGAGATACAAGCAAATACATTATTTTGTCTCAGGCAAGATAATTCCGTAGGAAAGGCAGGCATTGTGCAAAGCCCTGATGAGAGCTCACCTGTACCACTACGGACATTTCTCATTTTTCAGGTTCAAGAAAGATAACTTCCCTCTGGAGTGAATACAGGCAAAAACTAAGCCCCCTGACTAATGGCCTACAGAAGAAAATTACAATTGGGAAGGAGCAATACAAATGCTTGGAGACCTACCATCACCTTCAAGAAAGGGATAAATTATTAAGGCCAAGGAAGAAAAGAAGCTATTGAAGTAAAGAAAAAATATGGTAAAGAGCACAAAACCATTAGGGACTCCTTTCCAAGAAGGCAACCTCATCATAAACAGTGTAGTGGCAAATGTTCATTGGTGGGAAATTGGTGGGAAATTGGTGGGAAATCATGCATGCTCTTTATATCCCTGCACATCCAGGGAACCAAACTCCTGCCTTTCATCTCTGGCATCACCACAACAAAAAATATTTATATATGATATAAATGCTCTTATTTACATAGTCTGAAATTGCATACTAATTTTGGCACCAAGGTACAAAATGACAAGAACAATACCTTCCTTAGTCTTTCATTACTTTGAATCTTAAGTATTAAAGACAAAAAAGATTTGACAGGGTTATAGCTAAGACCTGAACATCTTCCTGCAATACAAGGTAGGCAAAAAACTCTTAGAAAGATTAAAGGGAGAAACTAACTTATGGCAGCAGCTGTCTGGCTACAAAGAGCAGGCACAGACTTTCTCAGGATTTTCCTGAGAGAAGCTCTGAGAGAAGCAGAGAAGAGAATCAAACCAATTCTTATCTCTGCTCGTTGTTGTGCCCATGTGGAATGTGTTCTGGAGATTGTTTACCCAAGGTGATTGCTTGATTGGATTCTGGTGATGGTTGTTTGGATTCATTGACCAGTTGGATCCACAGCTGTGTCGGGCCTCTCAGGAGAGAGTCACAGGTTTTTCTAGTTAACTAGGTTAGTGAGAGGTCTTGCTACTGTAATATAGTGTAATATATGTATAGTAGAATATGCTATAAGATGATATAATAAAGCAATTGATCAGCCTTCTACAATCATTGGAGTCAATGCTAATTATTATCCGGCTGGGGCCTGCAGCAACACTAACTCTGAAAGTTTTACCCTGTGACTGAAGGGTGTTTTACATCATTTATAAGCATGGCAAGCGGCTGTGTTTAACAATAGGAGCTGCGCAGCTAGTTTTAGTGGGACAAGGGGATGTGATGGCAATAGCAGCAGTGGGCTATATTCCCAGTTTGTGACAGTCATCTTCTTCAGATTACAAGCCCCTCAGGAGATGAGATGACTCACCAACTCTTGGAGGTGCTCGAGGCTGTCAGCCCTTTTCAGCTCAATAGCAGTGGCAAGACCAAGGGAACACCTTCTTGAATATCACTGCTGAGCTTGCCATTCTCATCCCCTGGGGAACCTGGGACTGCTGCTTTCATATGACTGCTGCCTTATGAAGTGGAATGCAGAAATGTTGCCAGGGTTCCCAGTGCTTTGAAGCACACACACAGGTGCCCTGTCAGACATGCAAAGGATTTTTGCCCCCAAGGTATATCAGACGAGGGCCATTTGGCCAGTCTTAGAAGCCCCATAGATGGCTCCAAGTAGGGCAGGTTAGGGTTTGGGCATCTCCTCGAAGGCGTGAACAGTCTGTGGGGCAGGGAGGTGACAGGTTTTGCTCACATGCTCAGGAAATAGCCAATCACAAGCACTCTTCCCTTAGAGCAGATTGGAACTGGTCAGGGCTCCTTCAGTCCCTTTTGTCTCAGTTGCTGCCTGCTGCTCATGCCCCATGAAGATGGCCTCTCATGCCCTGCAACTTGGGGGAGAATGGCTTTTTTTTTTGCCTATGGTGGACTAGAAATTGTGCCTGGGATTTGTTGTATCTTCCTCTGCAGCACCGAGCACAGCCTGTTGTCAGAGCTCCTTTGGGCCATTTTGGCCATGTACTGCTGGTCATGTTCCACAATGGCAGCCCCCATGCCCCTCATCTGCTGAATGAAGCTTTCTAGACTTCCAGGGCAGGCTTCAAGAGGGGCTCTCAGGGGTTGGTAACCATTCATTTGAATGCTTCAGGAAGAAGAATGGAATGGAATGGAATGGAATGGAATGGAATGGAATGGAATGGAATGGAATGGACTAAAAATAGAATTGAGTATAGTGCAGTTGGAAAGGACCTACAGTGATCATCTAGTACCACTGCCTGACACTTCAGAGCTGATAAAAGTTAGAACATGTCTTTAAGGGCAAGTGCCCAAATGCCTCTTCAATGCTGACAAGCATGGAGCACTGACCAGTTCTCCAGGAAGCATTTTTCAGGGTTTGACCACCTTCTGGGTAAAGAAAAGTTTCCTCATGCCACATCTGAACTTCCCCTGATGGATGTGGATTTCAGCCATTCCCTATGTATCCTGGCACTACGAGGCTGAGAAGAGCTCAGCACCTCCCTGTCTAATTCCCCTCCTCAGGAAGCTGTAGGGAGCAGTGAGCAGTGAGCCCCTTAGCCTCCTCCTCTCCAAACCAGACAAGCCCAGTGCCCTCAGTGCTCCCCAGAGCACACTCCTGCCAGCCCCTTCCCCTGCTTTGGTGCCCTTCTCAGGACATGTTCAAGGACCTTCACACCCTTTTTAAATAGTGGTTCCAGAAATGCACACAGTACTCGAGGTGAGGCTGCACCAGTGCTGAATTCAGAGGGATAATCACCTCTCTTGGCTGGCTGGTGATGCTGTGTTTGATGCACCCCAGGATGAGGTTTGCCCCCTTGGCTGCCAGGGCACACACACTGCTGATCCCATTGAGCTTCCTGCTAACCAGCACTCCCAAATCCCTTTCTGCAGGGCTGCTCTCCAGCCACTCCTCTCCCAGTTCAGACTCGTGTCCACTCCATCCCAAGTGCAGAATCTGGCATCTGGTCAGTCTTGGGTTTTTTTTATGTCATTGGTGATTTCCCAATGCTCCAATCTCTCCAGACTGGAGACCTCTGCAAGACCTTTTGTCTCACAGTAGAGTCGGCAGCATATCCTAGTTAGGTAGAACCACCAAACTTACTCTGCTGCATCAGCTGCAGCCTTCAGATCATTTGCAGAAAGATTGAACAAAACTGACCCTAGAACTGAGCCCTGAGGAACACCACGTGTAGCTGGTCACCTGAGAGATGTTGCCCTGTTCATTGTAACCCTTTGAACCCTGCCATTCAGGCTGTCCTTCACCAAGTGCACACATGATAGTGTTAGTTTACACAGTAAAGGAAGGAACACTCATGGGATAACACACTTTCATGTAAAATTACTTAATTCCTTCTAATCCAAATGGACAGTGTAAATGGCACACTCAGCATATCCTGTTGTGCAGGATCTCCTTTAGTATACAATATTCAGAGAGTGTATGTGTCCACATTATAGATGTCTGGGACAAATTAAATCACTGAAAAAAAATATGCTAAATAAACTAGGGTGGATGTGGAGGCAGTAAACTCTAATACACAATATTAGAAAAATATGGAAACAAACCATAAATTTAAACTTATCTACCTTTTTACACAGACAAAATAAATTTCAGCATCATATAGATAACATAATCACAATGCAAAACATGTATGGTTTAAATCTATCTTTTAAGCCTTTGAAACAGAAGTACAAAGGAAAGAAAAACTAATTGGCTATATTTTCTCTTTTTTTTGCCAATAGACGCAATAGCATTAGAAAAGATAATTTACATCTGTATGGTGAGTGCTTATATGAGAGAGTACTCTGGTACATCTTAATAATCTGCATTTTTTCCTATTATATAGATCTCTTGCAGCTACATAGATATTAATCCATTTGATCACCTGTGGTTTTATGGCAGGCTGAATGTTACTAGTAGAAGAAGACCACTTGTGAGTGAATTTTATATTCATTTTATCTTAAAATTCAGGGTAAAATTGTTTTCTCGACCAGCATGTCTCATTATTTCACAGTTTCAGTATTTAGGAAGGACTGGAAATACAAGACCTATGGAAGAAACCAATCTATAATCAAAAGTCAGTCTTTCAAAGGCTGAGTTGTACACCAATGACATCTGCATCCAGAAGTAACTCTGGAATTAAACAATCACATTCCTGCCTGAATTGGTGTCTTTGGGTAGGTATTCTTAGTTAAGTAGCTAAACGCTTCAATGAAGTAGAAATCAGCTATTATCCCAGTATGACGAGCAAACCAAAACACAGTCCTTCCTCTTCAAAGTGGGGTTCAAATGACCTGGTTACTAGGAGCAGGACTTCTTTCTTTTTTACAAGTTAGGAGATGGCAGTGGTTACATTAGTCAAATATAACACTAAATCTTGAACTACTAAAAACTCTTCTGGTCTTTACCAGAAGCATTACATTAAGCACTAGAAGAAGAAATTTCCCAAATTTCCCAAATTATGATGGAGCTTTCAATCTTATATCTTGGCTTTTTAAAGAGCCTCTAGAAATGGATCCTTTTAATATTTCTGTGTAATTATCAGTCACTATATTACAAAGTGTACCATGGATTGGAATCTTTCATTTTGTTTTGCATATATTAGGTTCCCTATTTTACAGTACATTTCAGTTGATTACGTAGAGTATATTTAGAAAAATTACATTACAAAGCTCCAAATAGAGTATTCAAAAAAGAGCAGAGCACTATTACTGAGGACATGTCTTACTGCGAATAAGACTGCATTTGTTAAATTCATTCATCCTGAGTTTAAAAATTATCCACAATTTACTAAGGCATTTAACATCAACAATGTATTCACAACAAATCATATATGTTCCCTGAATGTACCCAATATTTGAAATCTAGTTTTTAAGTAAATAATTATTTTTCCCTGGCTTTCAAATAATTTTTTCTTGGATATCAAAGGTAAGTAAAATTACCCATAAATACTGTTCAAAGGTGAGCAGGTAAAAATTCAGCATGATACCAAGGATTAACTTTGTTTTCAATTACAATAATTTTCTTTATAGAAGATTTTGTTTAAAAAATGTTTATACACTAAACAACAAATATTCAGATTTCTGAATTTTCTGAATCACCTCTACTTATAAATTATATGCACTGTAATGACCTAATTCTTCTCTCGCTACAGTTTAACACCAAACAACCTCCTTGGGTTGTCAAGTGTAGAAGAGTTTATAATATATTCACATGTGATATACAAGTGTAATGGATAATTATGTTACTGAAGTATATTATTATATTTCATTGTAACTGGTACCCAGTACAAGATTAAATTCAAAGAGTAAGATAAGACTTTAGACTTATAGCTTCTAAATACAATCAATGAAACATTTTGATTCATATCTGTGTACACTTGGGAAAATGAATACCAATCTATAAAAATACCTGAAAATGAGAAGTATATGGTGTGCCTCAAAATATAGAACCTGAGTGAAAACTTCCTACATTAAAAAAAAAACCAAAACCAAAACAAATACAAAAAAATGTAAAAGTAAAAAAGTAAATGCAAATTCACAGAAATGGTAACATTACCTCATGGATATTGTTGTGGATGATGCTGCTTTGAGTGGTAAGCTTTCTAGCAGTGAGAATCTGAAAGTCATATTAAAGTAGTTAACAAAGTACTGCTTTCTTTCTTGAAGTCAACTGGAAGGATAATTCCAAGGTATCACCACACTAGCTAACATTTTGAAAAGCTTAAAATCTGTTAGACTAGTAACTCTTAGAAGGTAAATGGCTAAACTGGAAGACACCAAGGGTTTTCTTTTATATTCTGAGCTACTCCTCCAATTTATTGTTTTCCTCCAGTAGATTTCTCTACATTGTCATTCTTACAAAAGTGCTTGAAGGGTATGCTATAAGTGGTCTCTTGCAATCTAACACTGCTATGCAGCCATGTCAAAACTACACTTTACCCATGTACTCTCCCAACACTTTTAGAAGCAGTAAAAGCTAGACCATGGTACCTGAATCTACAAGGAGCAAAAGGACAGCTCAGCATTTCTGATGGTTTTTCCTCAGGAAATCCAAGCAAAAATGGGGAGTAGAAAAGTAAGCTTTAAACTCTACATTCAGTTTTGAGATAAAACAACTACTAAATTATGCAGTGGGGACATTGATTTGTGAGCAGTGAGGAAGTCAGAAAGTAAAACTTTCCGTTCAGGAACTGCAACACAAGTCCTTATTCCAGCCTTTTAAGAAGGTACCAAAGGTAAATACTACCAAGACAATGATCTGTGGCACTTTTTTTATATTTTCTGTCCCCCTAGGTATGAGCAAATGTGAAAACTAATATGTTTCAAATTACAGGAGAGTTTTTATCATAGATTCACTCATATAGGGATCTATCTCATAATCTAAGCAATGTAGCTTAATTTTTTAGCACTAATCTTGTGATTTCTTTAGAATACTATTAAATTGCTATGAGCCTATACAAGCTTGCATGTCTGTGTCTGAGTTGAAATAGCAGATGTGTGCATGAAGTTGTGTGCTGTATAAACTGGATGATGGGAATTGGGTATTAGTGCACCATCAGCCTTAAAACTGTGTTTGCCCCACATGTTTATAAATTGTACTGCCTGTTTTCACAAATGGGCCTCATTTTCTGTTCCTTGTGATGTTTCTAAAAACAGCCAGCAAAGAATATTAAAAAGCTTGTTCTAATCTGCAAACTTCTGCTTCATTTCATCTCTGCATCTAGTGAAAACCGATGAGGAACACTCCACTTACACACAAAACAAAATTTTTTTTATTGTCCTGCCAAAGGTACAATCTCTAAATAGCTTTAATTCAAAGCAATGGACTCACATTAAATTTTAAAATTCATTAAGTTACCAATTCCATTTGAGAGATCATTTATTTGCTTTTTATATGGGTAATCTGCTTTTATTTTCTCTATTCAGTCTAGTTTCAGAGAGCCAAAACAGGGATTCTGTGTTTTCTTAGTGAATTCTGTTCTGTACCTTAACAGACTCTGTGTCAGGGAGATTCTTCTAATCAGGTCTTGACTCAATGCCTAGTGTTTCAACAGACCCTGGATTAAGCTAGTTCACATCTATTCTGTCTTGGTTTAAATCTTTTGCGCACTATGTTAGGATGGACAAGCTATTTTTATTTGCCTAAAAAAAAGTTTATGTTAGCAAAAAAAATGTCAACATTTGAATCAAATTTTGTAACCAATAACAGATAAATAAAAGTCTGGTAAAAAAATAAAAGGAACATCTAGTCATAAAACATTTGGAAAAATTCTTCTGAATTTCTTTCTCTCCCAGAATCACAAATGTGCTCCAGAACAGTTAGCAAAATGGCAGAGGGCAAAAGAGGTGGCAGCAATGCCTTATTTTTGATAGCCCAAATTATTAAGGCATTGTTTAGAATATTCAAGACTCAGGTCAAAATCACCATTTTAGTTTTTGATTTTGATGTAATATGGCATTAATTTCTGGGCTGGACTTTACTAGCAAGAGTGGTAAGTATAAGGAAGAGGAATAAAAATAATTTCAAGTTCACATTGACTGAAAGGACTTACATATTCCCTACTTCAGGAGTCATAGATAAATTAACTAACGTACAACAGGTATACTCTATCTACTGGTGGTTGGCTCTTAATCAACTGAACAACTAAGCTAACTGTATAAGCCTTATTTTGCCTCTTATTTCTATCCAATGATTCTTTTCACAAACTACAAGGATAAATAGCGTCAAATGTCACAAAATCTAAATATTATAATTTGGAAAAAAACCCAGTTAATTGTGAGTTCTATTATCTCAATCTTTTGCATGAAGAAGTGCGAAACATAATTTCATGGGCTGAGAGACTTGCCCAGAGTCAGTCAGGAAGTTTGTGATACACTCTATACAACTGCAGTTTTTCCTGTATATATACAGTACATAGACTGCAATAAAAAAGACAGAGTTACAAAACTGTAACTGCAGAGTACTTACACAAAGGACCTGAAATGATCTGGGCAATATACCCTACATAGTCTGTCAAAAAGTTATCTAGATAAAATTTTGGTCATGTAAGTACTTTCACAATACAAAAAGTATTCAAACCTCATGAAAGACATAAAAAAATACAGTTTCTGTATTAAACTGAAGATATAGGGGTTTTAACAATTAAATTAATCAGGTCTTTAAAGACAGATGCAGATATTTGCCAAATTTTCCATCTCTTGAGGACTTCTGAAAAAGAAAAATTATAGTCAAACATAAAGAGGTAAATTGATGACATTCTATGGTCAATGTGATAAAAAGGCAAAGCACGTGACCTAATGGCCAGTGCTGACCACAAAATTGTTCAGTCTAGATTCACAGAAAACAGGGTAAGTCCAATCACTCTTACTGTTGATGGGAAGGCAGGGCTTGGGTCAAGATGATATGAAGGAAACACAAATGAAGATTAGTCTACTCAGTATCCTAGGGTTTAAGTAAAATTTCCTAAATGTTTAAAACATATTCTTACACTTAATGAAACCAACCCTTTTTTAACTGACAGTAGATTCCTTTTCTTATCCAATAATTATTAAAGATCATAAAGATATATGAAAAATTTATGGGTGTTGAAGTAATTTGGCTGTTTTACAACACACCCGAGGCATGCAGACATATCTTTATAATCACACACCCTGAACTGTGTGAGCACCTGGCTGTGCTTGTTACAGAGTGAGAGTTAAGAAACTACTTTCTAAGTTATTGTTATTTATAAAGAAAGAAGTGGGAAACACATTCAAACAGAAGAAAATACCACATCATTTTAGACAAAGTTGAATTTTAGGACAATGACATTGGTGGAAAACTCATTAATTTATTTGGCTATTCAGTCAATACTTCACCTTTTACCCCCTCCCTTCCCCACCATATGATAGCAATGAGTTACTATTGAGTTAACACTCCATCAGAATTATGTCCAGCTTAAAGAAAATCCTAGTATAGCTTAGGACACATGGAGGAAAATATAAAGAAAATATTCTACAGTAACTAAAAGTATAATTACCGATTAGCATTTAATACCTCAACCACAGCTTTACTTGATTTATTATGTACAGAGCAGAAAAATGTCCCCATTTGTCCCCTGAAAAAAATTTTTATTTTTTCCTCCCTATATAGCAGTGCCAGATCCTGGAAAAAATACACGATGAAAGAAAAACAACTTTGATTGCCAGATCCTAAAGACTGACAAAGAAACCTAGGGTCTGATGAGAGAAGAATCTGGCTCAAAGACAGAACTGCTCAAACAGCAGTTCTGGAGAGCCATGCTTGAGTGACACAGTCAGTACTGGTCCCAGTCAGTACCGTTACTCAGTTACTTTGAGAATGATGGAAAAGTCTTCCACTATTTCTTAATTCCCTCCAACAACTGAAGTCCTAGTGCTAGGTAAGAAATAGTTGCCTTTTCTTCCTAAAAACAACTTTAAAAGTATTAACTGTGGCACTAAGACCATTCCAGAAGGTATAACAAGTTTTAAAATATGTGGTAGAGAATTACTGTGGAAACATATGACAGAGGAGCAAAAATATTAAATGGTTTGTTATTAATGTTTTACTTTAAAATTATTCTTAAAAGATTCCAAATTAAAGCATCATTCATTAAAAAGATGCACTAGTCTTTCTACATAATCCTGAAGCCAATAACATATTCCTTGCCATTCCCACCATCTCTTTTCTGCTTTTGCAATCAGTATGAATATACTGTTTATATATTTATTAATTTTTTAAGTATTTTGAGGATAGCTAGGTGAGCTGTCATACATTATTTGTGTAAGTTCCTGTAATGGGCATGGACTCCTCAAAATTGAAATCAGCTCTGTGAATGTAAAAGACATAAATAGTCAGCCCTGATGACTAAAAAAGACAAATGAGGTAATGGTAATGCTGGTGAAGCTGTTTGTCTCCAATGTATCATAAATAGTGAAGTGAAATTAAAATTTTTCAATCAACATTGGTTATGCACATGCATGCACACACACACAGACAGGCACATGCATATGAAAAAACACCTGACGAGAAGCAGACAGGATCAGAATTTCAAACAAAGGATGTTGAAAAAATTGTTGAGGTTTTTTATGTTGTTGCTGTTATATTGAAGGATCTCCTAGCTGCAGGAAATAATAGATTGGAGTACAGACTTCCTTAATTTCCTGCAAACTTCCTCCACGTGGAAGTCACTTTTCTCTGCTTTATAAACCTACTGAAGCTTCCTCTACTACACTAACAGTAAATGGTCAAAAAAGATAGCATGTATCACTAACAGCCACTAACGCTAACATATTAGGTCCCTGTATTGAAATGCTCTGATCGAATACATAGACACATCACTGTTTCCTTAACTATACCTAGTCTTCCACATACATGAAGAAAATAGGTATAAATACATACATAACAAATAGAAATAAATATTTAAAATAACAAACAGAGTTTTCCAAAGAAATTCCTTCCCTGAGGAATCAAAGTAGTTTTCAATTATTAACCAAGATCCAAAAAACTGCAAACAGTTTGGTAAGACACAGAGTGATTTGTCCAAGGTTAAGGAAGAAATCTGTGGCACAATAGGGAAGTCCTATTAGACTTCTTGCCTCTTTGTCTTATTCTTTAAAACCATTCTTCTAAGAGATTGATAGGAATTAGTCTCTATGGAACCATGACACCATTTAATGAATCACACACAACAGGAAAAGTCTACCTCTGAAAAAAAATCTTTCCTGTTTCAGTAGTATATTTGTAATGCACAGTGACAGGAGAAGACCGGAAAAGGGGACATTTCTCCTGAGTGGGCTGATTAATTAACATAAGTTGCTTGAATTCAGTCCAAGAAATCTATGTCAAGGAGGAATCCTGCACTATTTTTCCTAACTGAGCTTGGAATAGTCCCCCAAAAACTTTATCTCAAGAGCACAGAAGGAAATTATGAAGCCAGGTATGAAATTGGTCTTTCTGAGCAATAAAGTCATCCTTGATGCACATCATGGGCCAAAGGAAAGGCATTGTGTTTATCAGCTCAGGAAATGGGGATGAGAAGAACATACAACATAAGCATTATCAAAAGTAAGAATACTTGTTTTGTCTGGAAGAGGTGATTTACACAATTTCAACAGTTATATTGCTTCCTGTTTGATCAGAGACGATTCCAAAGTCTAGGTTTATATCCAAATCCCCAGTTTGCTAAGGCTTAGCAAAGGTTCTGGCTAGTTAATAAATTTTTTAAAAGTTAGTTTGTTAGGGACAGCGGAATATGTAGTGGTTTTCTCATTAAAAAATAATATTACAAGCACTGTTTTGACTTTAAAATACAACCAACAGCCTTTAAAAGCCAACATTAGAAACAAGATAATGCAGAAGCTGGGAGTATTATTCTCTGAGTTTCCTAAACCATATAAGGGGACTGTAATTGAAAAGGTTTGGGAAGGAATGTATTGCATCCATTAGTTTTTTCTATGTAATCAGTATGGGTTGGGAGCACCCATTGTGCTCCATACTGGCACTCAGAATACTCAGTGTCTTCCAGAAATACACACACTACCACTCTTAGTAAAATACATTACTCGTTGGCAAAGTAGTTCAAGACTAACCCAGACGCTAAAACTTCTCGAAATTTCGTTCCTTCACTTACCTGCAGTGTCTCTGTGCCATCCAGTATCATCTGCAATCTGGCACTGTATAAAACATTATTTTTTTGTCCCTGAGAGTACTTTCTGTGCTCTACATTTCTCATTTGAATAAAGTGTGTCATTTCTCCTTCAGATCTCTGTGGAGAGGGCTAAGCACAATAGAGCTGAGGAAGAGATACTAATGTTAATCACAGAATAAGAACATAATCCAAGTTGGAAAGGACTTCAGAAGGACTCCACTCTTACTTGGATCAGGTCAGAGTCATGTCCTAGGTCAGATCAGGTTGGCCCTGGCTTTACCTAGCTGTTCCTTGAAAATGTCTAACAGACTACGCAGACCTCTCTGGGCAACCTGCTTCACTGTCTGGCTGTTGTCACGATAAAAAAGATTTTTATGATATACAGGAATCTCTCTTGTCCGTCATCCTCCCACCATGTGCTGTTATGAAGAATCCAGCTCTTCACACTGATAATCTTCCTGTAGGTACGGAAGGGCTTCTGACAGGTGCCCCTGAGACTGCCTTTTCCCTTGGCTCTACCTTCCAGCTGAGGTGCTCCAGCTCCTAATCATCTTTGGAGCATTGCCCTGAACTAAAGATGATTAAGTTGCCTTCAGGAACAGAAACAGAAAAGATTCATCAGTTCAGCCCTACAATCAGATGAACCAGTTCTGGCAAGAATGACTCAAGCAAGTCTCTCTCATAGTGTTGCACATTCTATATAAGGTATGACAAGTGTATGTATATGTCAGTTCTAGAACAACATCATGACATGAATGTATGGAATTATATAGGTGAAACATTACCCTAATGAAACCACTGAACTACCACAGAACGACATTTTTCTTCAGAATGTTATCACCATCTTTTATGGAGTCACTCTTAGACACAATGAGCTCTCTTTTTCACATTTGTTCTTGAATCAGAGATATCTTGATACTAGTAACAGCAATGCAATGTATTTGTGCATAGACATTTTTCATGAACACTTGAAACAAGAGATATCAAAATGCAAGGTCTCTTTCTTTCCTGCCATAAAGATATATTCTGAAAAGAAAAATTACTAGAAAAATGTTCTTTGTAGTACAACTTCTCCCACCACCCTATAATGCACTTATCAGCACACAGTATATCTTAGACTGGGAATCACAAAAACAACAAGGGGGAAAAGTGAGGAAAGATCCAAATTCAATAACCATATCAAAAGATATTTAAGCAAAGGAGGAGTATTAATTACCAAGTCCAACATTAAAAATGTAACCTACACTAATGTCAATGGCAAAATCTCCCAATTTCAAGCTGCAAGATCTCCAAAGGAGGATTCATACACAGATTTGAATTGACTCTCACACTGGGGACATGCCTGGAGAAGGGCTACTGCAAATCAATATGCTAGACACAGAGGCCACCTGTGATACTTGGAGCTGAAATCTGCCAGCATGGCCCACTTAATTAGTGCCTGTTACTGCACTTACAACTTTATTTGGCAGCAAAATCAGACCTCTGTCAAGAGCCTCAAGTGTGATGTCCAGTTCAATTACTAAAGGACACATTAAAATCTGGCTTATATGGTTAAGAAATAACAGCAACCTATTTTTATTTTGGGATTAGAATCTCCCCAGTCTCTTAAAAGAGAAACATTTTCAGCCTATTCAGTTTCAACATTCACATTAATAACTTAGTTTTCCTTAATAAGCAATCCTGAGACAGAAACTGAGAGCTTAGTAAACTTGTTCTCTACCAAATGCAAGATATTAAAAATACAACCACGTAAAAAAAAAAATTTAAATCCTTTTATTTCTTAACTGTCATTGAGAAGAAATTATCTACTGTAGGTTTTCTATGCACACTCTTCCCTCTACTCTTCAGATATATCATTAAGCAGGAAAAATCCAGGGTACTTCTACTGCCTATCACGTACAGTGGCCAAATTCACTTTGTGAATTTGTTTTGGGACAGTGTAATGCACTGTGTTTCCAGTCATATCAATAGGTCCATTCTGCTCACACTGAATAAGTGTTCTTCCCCCTTTCCTCCCCTGTGTCTCCCCTTCTTATCCTCCCATGCCAGGAAAGGAAGGAATTCTACTTTTCCTGCTCAAATATCCAATAATCATTTCAGCCATCTGTTTCAATACAAGAAACTCTTCATAGAAGTCCATCTAAATGGCAAACCATTAGAGACTAAGATGATTTATTTTAGTTTAGTGCAGTGTCACTAGTTTAATAAAATAAAAAAATTACTAAGGATTTGGGAAGTACTATGGCTTACCTATGTAAAAACTCACTCTCTTGCCAATACATTCTATCGCTGCTGACAGACATTAGAACATTCCTTTCATCTCTTTCCTCTTCTTGCAGTTTAAGCTCCCCCCTTAAGGAGTATTTGCTTTCTCTAAGATAGATTATAAATTGTATGCAACATGAAAACCTTACACACTTCCTCTACCATCTGTAAGGCTTTTATTTCTACTTCTTAAAAAAGAATTAACTCGAAAACCTTTTATTTGTCTTTTCCTTTTGGGTAAATAAACCAGGCTTACTTTTCTGTAAGAATTTCTTTTAAAAAGGATTGCTATTTCCAGATATGTGCAATTAGAGAAGCATTTTTTAATACAGTCAACGAAACATTCAAATCTAGTGAGAGCAAATGTGGAATGCAAACTGTGATAAAGAGCAAATATGGAGCACACACATACACACACACAAACACCCCCTCTATTCATGAAGAAAACATGACCTAATACAGGATGGGTTTCTTTCAAATAATTCTTTCTGCATCCCAGTGTGATTCCAGGATGTGAAAATTAAAATAAATTTTATGGGTCAAATTCTTCTTAACACTACATGTGCTCAAGTCAACTGAAATTGATGACAACTGGATGCAGTGTCAGAGGGTGGAACTGGCACAGAAAATCACAATGTAAGGAGAAGTTCTTATAAAACTAGCCATGACACAGTGCTTTGAATGAAGGAGGAAACAATTCTCAATGTGCCTAGGAGAAAGAAAAGCAGAGAGAAGCAGAAAATTTGACCCAATAGCTAACAGGTTATCAGAGAAGGATCAATTATCAAAACCAAGCCAACTGCAAGATGTTCATAATGGCTCTGGTTGTACCTAACTCCATTACATAACTAAGTCTAATGGAAGGAAAGCTACACCAATTCCTGGTCCATTTAGAGCTGTAAAGAGGAGAGACTAGTTTATTACTTTTGTATATACTTCTCTATTCTTTGGAAGTACAAAATAGCTACTTAAGACTTCATTATGGCAGAGCTTCATCAAGTCTTCAGTACAAATTTCCCTCCTCTTTTGTCTTCGTTTTTTTTTCTTTTCAACAGAAATATCCCTAAAAGAAGCCTGGGTAACATGCAAAATCAAACTAAATCAAAAACAGATTGACGTATTTGTATAGTTTAGCAGTAACATTTCTAGCAGTGGGAGTTTGCAAATATTATCAAATTGATTTTCATGTTATGACAACTGACCGATGAAAACCAGAACCTATTCTGACACACATTTTAACCCATTTTTCTGCTACTGGAATGACTATTGTCATTCCGACAAATGTCGGCCTGGTTAAACTTTTATTCATTTGAGTGAAATGTGAAGATGCATCATGTCCTCGGCTGAGTTCTGGAACCACTCAGGATGTCATGTAGCATTTAATTCAGCAAAAAGGATTAAACATCTAACCTGGAACAGCTATCTTCCCAGCTGTTGGATGATTCATTTCCATCACAAGTCCATTGTGCAGTACCTAGGAAAACAAAACAAAACAAAACAAAACATGTATGTAATATAAAATACAATCAGTTCCTAAACTCAAGAGGAAATAAAGAGATAAACATTATCATGTTCTTTCACAGACTCTCTGAAAATACAAGGAGCTACAACACAAGTAGTCTGCTTAATGTGTAAAAAAAAACATTGATATTTGATGCTACTTTTTATTTGTGCAGCTAAATAAATGCTTCACTAAGACTGCACATGTCTAACATATCTTTAAGCTCTTAGTCATCATCAAACATAAGAAATTGATCTGCAAGCGTGTTAGACTTTCAACCACCAACAGACAACTGGTACCAACACAGAATGACTATTAAAACCTTTGCACCCTTTCATATTAACCTGCAATATGTACTAAAGGCAAACTATGTTCTCTTGTTTGTTTTTGCACTGTTAGTTTTGAGCTTGTGATAGATCATACTGTGAAATGCTGTCTTAATAGCTTTTACAAACATTTTGGAAAGACTAAATAATTTTGATGTTTTTTCTGTTCTTTTGAGCAGGTATGCCATGCTTCAGGCCCTGTGTATATCTATATGGGATGATTACTCATCATTGTTTTCAGATCCTTGTTATTAATCTCAGCCTGAAAACAATGTGTGATACCAAAATTGTCAAGTACCAGAGAAAAAGTTATTTCTAATGGCAAACTCGCTGCTATTGTTTATATAATTCTGCACCAAAAGCCACTAAACAATATTTATAATTTCTTTACCTATTATTCTTCCATCCTTGTAATACTGTTACCTTAATCATATAATCAGAATTATTTAAAAAAAATAAATAGCCACCCACTAGGCAATTATTTTCATACCCAATGTAACAAGTCTAGAATGTCTTGCCAAATGTATCAGCTATAGAAAATGAAACATAGGGAAAGCCTTTTAAATGATCATCTACCTATTCACCTCTTACCATGAACAACACTAGCAACCTTGACTATTAATGACAAGTCTTGGTCTAATTAATCTTTAAAATTTCAAGTTAATAAGATGAGAATTTTCTAAAGTAGTCTGCACCTTGTTCTGCATTTTTATTACTAGAAATTTTTCTCCGGATACATAATCTGTCTATTAAACACTTTTATTCTTGTCTTTTCCCCAAATGAACACAGAAAACCAATCACTATCATCTTTATAACGTTCTTTTATGTACTGGAAGATTGTAATCACATCCTCCCTCAATCTGTGCTTTTCTAGACTAAACAAAACTAATTCCTTTAACCATTCTTTCCAGGTCAAATTTTGTGAACCCTTTATCTGTGTAGAATAGCATGCTTAAAAAATTCCCATTCCTCAGCAGGTGGTGTTAAAAGGTCAGGTCAGCTTTCTCTTAGCTTGTGGGGTGAACCTATTTAGATGACATTTAAAAATCCAGATATTTCCAATAATAGATGCTGGTGGAACAATGTCTCTTCACTGGTCTAATTGCTTGGCGGTATACCAAATCATTAGTTCTATTTCTATTTCAGAAGGTTAAAGGCAGTTTTGGTAGACATTCAAGTGAGACATCCAAATTTTTTTTTTCCAAATGACAGAATTAGAAAATATAATTGCTTTTTAAAATTCATATTCAGAATCTTTCCTGTCATGTCCTCAATCAAACAGTATTGAAAGTTTGGCCTCCTTTCTCCACAACTTACTTACACAAGTTTGCTTTACACATTTAATTGATTATTTGGAACCTGAATGCAAGAACACACACTCATTTGAACTTGAAATCCACAGCATGCTCAGGTGAAACACGCTCATTTGAACTTGAAATCCACAGCATGCTCAGGTGAATAAGCAGTTCTTTAGATGGCAAGTTAAAGCATGTACCTAAAAGTGGCTCCAGTTGGTTAAAGAAAAGAATACAAATTGTCTAGCAGCTACTCAGGGCTCGACAAAAATGTTTTTCTCTGTTCTGAGTCTCGAAATTCTTCTTCTCATAAGACAGACCTAAATTTCTTTTAAAATAATTTTTTTGTTAGACTCAAATTCCATATCCCTTTTCTTTACAGTATGAACTACAAAACCCCTGAAGTATCTTTGAGGATCACCACTACTCCTTTTAAAAGAAATGCTTAAGATGCAGTCAAGCTTCCTTATTATTTTCATTATTAGTACAGTGTTGAATTTCCCTCTCAGATATATTTTTTACTCAAAGACACTGAAATTTCTATTAATCTTATTTTCTACAGTAATTAAGCCTATATTAATATACTCAGTTCCAACTTTTCTTTTGAAGAAAACAATCACCAAGAAATGACTGGTCAAGAACTGTGGATGTTTTTCCCTACATCGGCAACACTGTTTAAAATAACTGTGTAATTTCCCATACCATGCATTGCACTATTAGGAATCCCAAAAACAAATGAAAAAAAAATTTCACCAACTTCTCATGTGCATTCTTAAAACACACGAAGGATTATTGCATTCTAGCCTTGGGAGAATGCAACATCCACATCCTTTACCATCAAGGACAAGGAAAACCAGGGGAAAAGGTAAGAGACACAACTCAATGGCTTTCTCCTCCATTGTCTTGTATAGCTGAAATGGTCATGATATTTCTGATGTGGTAGAGCCCTCTACTGTGTCTGTATTCACCTGAGCTCATAAAAAGGAACTGATGAACCAAGAGAACCATGTAAAAGATGATGGCAATCAATAGATCTTTTTTTTTTTTTATATGGCTTATTTTACAGGGTAGAAATACAATATGGTCTATTACCACATGAGATTTTCTGAATCAAATAATGTTTGGGAGGCATTTTACAGTGAGATCACTGTAAAGAAATCAGAAGCACAGTCTTCAGTCTTTCAGTAAAAACCTTTTATGTACCAGGAACAGTGTGGCCAGCAGGACTAGGGAAATTATTCTTCCCCTGTACTCAGCACTGGTGAGGCCACACCTTGAGTTCTGCATCCAGTTCTGGGCCCCTCAGTTTAGAAAGGATATTGAGGTACTGGAACGAGTCTAGAGAAGGGCAACAAGGCTGATAAAGGATCTGAAGCATAAGCCCTGTGAGGAGCAGCTGAGGGAGCTGGGGTTGTCAATCCTGGAGATAAGACCTGTAACTACCTGAAAAGAGGCTGCAGTCAGGTGAGAGTTGGCCCCTTTCCCAGGCAGCCAGTGACTGGAGAAGAGGGCAGTCTCAAGCTGCTCCAGGGGAGCTTTAAGATGGACATTAGGATGAAAGGCTGACCAGGTATTGACATGGGCTGCCCAGGGAGGCAGTGGAGCCACCGCCCCTGGAGGTGTTTAAGGAAAGACTGAACCTGATATAGTTGACATGATGGTCTTCGGACTTATGATCTCAGAGGTCTTTTTAAACCGAATTGATTGATTCTGTGACACCATTTTATTTTATTCTAAATACAAACATCACTTCAACTCTGATGACGCATGTAACTAACCACCCATGACAACACAGTTTCTCTTAAAACTGCCAGCAAAGTTTCAAATCTACCTATTTCAATTCTACCTAAGGTGAGCTTGCAAATCCCTATCACAGGAGATACTGGAATCAGAAACATAGGAAACCTTGTAGCTCCCACCTCCCTCCTTCCTTGATTCAAATGTTAAAAGGTCTATTTAATGTGGAGCTATGCACTCAAAATATGCATTGGTACAGGTACTACTCTTTCACAGATTCATCTAGAGTTTAGTGAAAAGGATTTTAAGGGCCACAAAGGAAATGATGTAACCATTTTCTCCATATCTTTGTAGCCACAAGATAGCTGGCTGTTGGTAAATGAAATTACCACTCGTGCCTCCAAACCACAAAAAAGTAGTAATAGTTTTCCCTGTACATGCTGAACATAGAGAAATGGCCATAATCACCCCCTGAAAAAGTAACAGCACATGTTGTGAAGAAAATGCCATATTGGAATTGCATCCCACATACTGAAAGTACCCCTTTCCAAATAAAGATACGTCAAGTCACTTGAAATTTGGAAAGGCTATTAAATATATCCCCATCTGATGCCTGGTTCTGCTTGGTCTTGTATTCTTAGAATGTTGTTGCACAACAGAATGGTTTGCATGTCAGCATGTTTCCACTCCACGTTTTTTCCTAAGCAGAAATCCCAATATATTCAAGTTCTGTTGCAAAGTTCGTTCTTCATCACTTATAACTTTACTATTCTTCTTTTCAAACACAGTTTCTAATATGCAGGGATCACTTAGAGAAGATATTAGCTCTCTACTATATCTAAGTATTGTATTAATGAATCACATCTATCTCCACTTTACCTATTTCTCATATTTGAAATTTTTTACCATTTCATGAGACAGGACATAATTTAAAGAAAAGTTGCTTACTTAACAAATTTTTGAATTAATAAAATCTGGCTTTGTTGTTTCTGATTTAGCTCTTTTCTCCCATTCCCTTATTCTGACACACTGAACACTGGGAGTGTTATAGTCTCTTAGGTCCCTAGCACTATGTCTGTGATACTATATGAATACACACAGGAAAATCACAGTTCATTGGAATGTCCCTATTCTCTACTGCCGCTTTCTTCTAGGCCAGTGTCTAGGCCTAGAAGAAGGAAACAGACTGTTTCCTTCACCAAACTTTTGGGGTTTTTGTGCATGTGAGGTGGGCTTTGACAAAGTCCTTCTTATGTCACAGCTTTATAGCTATTTGCTACTATATGCTATAGACAATATTACTTTTTATTGACATCCCTGGGAATGGCATTTTGAGGCCTGATGGATACATCTTTATCCTGATCCATGTCACATTATTCAAATACTTCACACATTTCTGCTGCATCTTTTGTTCAACTACAGAACACCTCACCTAGATTCCCTCTTAGTTATCAGAATTTAATTTCCTTACTTTTTCATCCTTTGTCTAAAGAGTTTTTATATCCTGAAGCCTAACAGTGGTTCTACAAACTAGCTATTGGCTCTTCAATATTGAATTTAGGTTTTACAGTAGCCATGACTTTAATCCAAAAAGGTGCATTCTGATACAAGAGTTCAGAGCTTCTTACCTGCATTCTGCTATGTCACTTAAGTCAAGAACTTCCATTTGCATACTCTAGAAGTAAATGCTTCAAAAGGCAATTACTGATTGAGAGTGATGAGAAATTGTTTCCCTTACACTCTATCCCAGTGTGACCTTTGACAAGCTGAAGGCAGTTGAATTCACCCACTATTACTACTTCACTAGGCTTAGAGGATTCTTTTATCTCCTTCAACATTTTGGACTCAATATCTGTTTTCTGATTAGAAGGCCCAACAGTATAGCCCTAATATAGCTCCCCCAGCTCTATGACCTAATCTGGCCATCCTGTTCAGTTTATAGCAGGTATTACACTTTCCTATTGATTTTTGTCATTCCAATGCTCTTCAGTAATGGCTACTATGTCAAGATCCTTCTTCTTTGCCAAGAATTTCAAGTGACCTTTTTTATTCTTACTCAGCTCATGTTGATATAGAGCTATGTATAGGTTTTGTATACATTTGGGGAAGCAGAGAGTTGGCCAGATCATTTTTTAGTTAACTCTAAAATTTGACACTGTATTACCTTTCCAGAATTTCTCCTCTTTCCATTTTCCTGCACATTTGATTCTTGTCCTGTACACTTTTTGTATGACTGACATCACTAACAGATGTTTTAAAATGGTGTGAGCCCTTATATATCAGCTTTTTCTCAACTCCTGAATGAGACCACACTCATTAATTTCCTGCACCAGCAATCTATGCAGTGGAGCCACCGCCCCTGGAGGTAACCTTCTTATCTAGGTTCTAGAACCTTCCACTGAGGTTCTTATCTACAAAGCTCTGTGTAAGTATCCCAATGGAGATCCTATTTGTCATCAATTAACTGAAATATCAAAAATCTGAAATTATGAAACCTGCACATTAGACTAAAATTAGACCTCCGTTCAGAAGGGAGCATAAAGTTGGTGAAATTGGATAAGTTTCCAGGATTATTTTAGTGGTTTGTAATACTGGAGCAGAATATACCCAGCACAGTGGCCTCTTCTCAGACACCCTATGAAAGTCTGTTCTTCACAGACTCACCTTCTTCCACCCTGAGAGTCTACTCAGCAAACTGTTTCTGGGGCCAATACAAACAGGCAATTACAGGTTTTAGTAATTCAGTTTCCTAAATCATCTTTCAAATTCATAATCAAAGTAAGATATGATCCTGATAATGAGAATAGTTCTCATATTAATGTTTTGCTTCCCCTAGCACCTCCTCCTACAAAATTAAAAATTAAAAAGTCCTTAGTGCTAAATCAGCCACAGTATAATGCACAAAAGAGACATTAAACAATCCAAAAAGTATTAAACAATGGAAACCTTTTCTGAGCAGAAACACCTTTGCCACTGTCTAATCATCAGCACATACTTATTTTTGAGAAAAATTACTAAATTTAATTTGTACCTCACAGTCTAAGTAAATATGAGACAGCTGCTAAATAGGTCTATATAAATCTATGTTTTCATCAGATATATTGAAAAGTAATGAGAGTAAAATAAGGTACTTTTATTCTAATAGCAGACCGTATTACAGTAAAGAATCAGGTTTTTAACTCTTGTGGAGAAAGAAGTATTCCCAAGGGGTTTATTAGCATGTGATATGTTTAATATTTGTAACGAATAGCAAAGAGATTAAGAGAATAAAGATTTATAACTTGGGCCAAAATATACAAAAATGCATGGGTACAAGTCTGTATTTAATTGCATAAATTCTCTGATTTTCAAGGTTGCAGACCTGACCCTGACTTCAAGGGGCTGTCTGGATGCTTAAAAATCAGGTTCCTTCCCTCAGATCATCAAGAATAGTTCCCTGACAACTTCTTGCACCGTCAGTCTGGAGACGTGGCAGAGGAAACAATCTGTCCTTACTTGTAAAATATACGTATATTTTTCAGATGTTCTTTTTTCCAGAGAACTGATGTGATTGTAAAACCATACTTTTGGTGGGTTTGAATGTGTATTCACAGAAATATTTTAGCAGAGATAGTTGGCTGTACTGCTATTTGGATATAAGACCTGGCTCATGCTGGTAGGAAGATGGGGTGTAGCTATATTCAAAGCACTGGCTCTGCGATCAAAGAGTCTGTCTCCAGCTGCAGCATAGCTTTCCTAACACTGATAACTCCACACCGATCACCTGGTGCTACAGAAACAGATTGATTTTATTAATGCAACAGNTTTTATTTTATTTTATTTTTATTTCATTGTGATTTACCTCTTATATCAAACAACAACAAAATAAGTTTCCAGATGTTTTGTTTTGTGGAAAATGACTTGTTAACAAAATGCAAGTGTATTTCCTAACTTATTACACTGATAATAAGCTAGAACTGCCACGCTTTCAAGCACTGTGTGCCATAAGTGGGAGACTGGTGGGGTAAAAATACCAAGAACCTTTCCACTGCCATTGTTTTCATAATAGCTCTGTGGATGTTTGTTACATTCATCAGGGATCATATACAGACCTATGGAGCTGGAGATGACGAAGAGAAAATTCTGATAGGGTTTTGGATAGCTGAGATTTTTCAGAAGTCACTTTTTGCCATGTGGTATTGAGATAAGTCACATGCAGATGCCACTCTGGATTGAAAAATGACTGAGATGTTTGTCCACCATGTAAGGGAATTGTTATTTCAAAATGTACAAGCCTCAAAAATTCACAAATTTAATATCAGGCTAATAGTGAACATAGGAACCATTAAACAATAGCATTGCAACATTATCCTAAAATATTACTTGATTTCTGGTGGTCCTTGGGAGTTTCACTTGTTTTGCCAAATACAACGTACATAATCAGTATATATTTTCTGACCTTGCATGCCACACTGAATTCCCAAGAGCCTTCTTTTAAGTACTCCATCCATCTTTCACCTGCCATGTAAGTGTTATGGTTTATTTATACATCATTGTTTCATTAGTGCTGGTCTGTCAGCTCAGAGTACTTAACCTTTCCCAGGACTGCAAAACTTGCTCATCCTCAGAGGAATGCTGCTTAACAGTGGCACCTGCTTAGTATTGTAAAGAGCATCCAGATGAGACCAACTCCCTGCACACCCTCAGTCTACTGCAGGCAGAGATTCACCACACCTTTCATTAAGTGGTTTATTCCTGCATAATCTTGCACTGACCTTCATAGCCCTTTAGAAAAGGAACTGTGACTGTGGTTTGAAACACAGCATTTTAAATTAAGTCAAAGGAATTCTGTATAGCAACATGTGCAGACAACCCTGGTAAACTGTATAGATGCTGTTGAGTGTTGCTAGATGTCCTGGTCAGTCAAAGGAACTTTCATCAACAGAAACTCTGGCACATGGAGATTTTTACTGATTTATACTCTACCTCGTTAACATTAGCCTTTGTAACAAACCCACTCCTAACCATGCCTACGCCACAGAACTGGGATTCAAGAATGTTAGGTGCAAGATGTATATGGAGAAGGTGAAGAGTAACTTCCCACTTTGTATCAGTACCTTCAATTCCTTTCCAGCAGTTCAGTACTTAACTACTGCCATCCACTTTTCCATCATTAGCATTTAGTTATTAATTTTATTACCCAATCATAAAATTTCTCTCCAAGTTGCAGTAAAGCAAAAAGAAACTAAAGCCAGGAAGGTATTTCAGGNTACAAAAGACAAAAAAGTAACTCCACACCGATCACCTGGTGCTACAGAAACAGATTGATTTTATTAATGCAACAGTCTGAAATACTGACTGGTTTTTTTCCTTGTTTCAATCAGAATTGCCAGTAATTTTCTGCTACCAATGGTGTTAAAAATTACTGGCTTTTGACAATATTTTTTCTACTTTGTATTATTACAAATACTATATTCAGCCTTTAAATGTTATGCTTGTAGTTTCTTTTAAGAAAAAGTATGGAAAAACCTAATTACCATTAATTTTTAAAGATGCAAGTGAATGTAAAAATTAAGAAGAGTATCCCGACTGTACATAGATTATATTATTTTGGTGTCCAGAATGTCAAATGAAAGGTTTTATTTTATTTTATTTTATTTTATTTTATTTTATTTT